>QTSX02005800.1:238190-256432 GCA_014839935.2 Entomophthora muscae
CAGCTAAAAATTGAGATGGCGTATTTCAAGATAGCGTTTTATGAAATGCTGTTTTTGAAATGGCGTGTCCTACCTAGTATAAAGAGGTCTTCAATTGGTGCAGAATAACTACCCAAATTCATAAGGAGTTGATAATTAACCACCACCAAAGCTTCAAATAATGTTTAATGAAATTCCCAAAGGATACACTAGGATTCAATACAATAATTAAACCCAACCAAAGTAGTCCTAGATAAAAGCCTATTAAAAGATTAGAGAATCCTCTGAATAGAACTCAGGACATTGAGAAGTAACCGTAGTCTCAGTTTTGGATTCAGTAGTGAAGACTCCAGGATTGGCAGACATTAGTGTAACATTGGGAGGCATAAACAAGGTAGAGCTCAGAGCAGGACCCTATCTTTCTGTTACAATTTGATTTAAAATCAAGTTTTAGAGAATTTAATGGAGGAGACTCACTACAGGATGAATTTAAAGATGTTAAAATCAGGAGATAACTTAAGTTTATTGAGTATAAAAGCTTTTTAAGGAGGACTCAACTCTTCAGAGTTAAACAGTGAAAATTTTCCAATATGTACCAAAGTTATTGACTAAGTAATACCATCTGAATCCATGGCTCCTATTCTGTCTCATTTCAAGGGTACCTTGTCTATTATGTAAAAAAAACCTATGTGATTGATTTTTGATGACCATTCTGATAAACAAGGTTGTATTAGGCGACCCTCAAATTACGTCAATTTATCAACGTCAGCTTACAGGTGGTTCCAAATTCAACTGGAAAACTGGAGCAGCCATAACCCATCTTCAATCAACTGCTTGATTCAAGTCCATTAAATAATTCAATTTTGTTGAAAGTTTTCTGGATTTTTGAGCCTTCCTACTTGGCTGAATAATCCTTGGCATTATGGAATTTACTGTGACATTACCCTCTGCTTTAGCCTGGGGCACAATACTGTCATCCAGGAGATGGGACAAGGAGAAGTTCTTGTGGGCAGGAGGGAGTTTTGCTGCTGCTAAGGTAAGCTTGGGGTAATTGATGGCAGTTTAATTGCAATTATAGAACTCTTGGGTAAGATCTGGGGAATTGAAACAATCATGGTGGGGAACCCATGAATTTTTGGAATTGGGATAACATTTCCAAGACACCAAATATTCCAGTTGGCGTCAATTCTTACAGGAAGCCAAAATACAATTCAACTCATACTCAGGTTCTCCTTCCACAAGAATGGGTTGGGAAAAAGGAGCCTCAGTACCCTTAAAGGGAGTGAATAAGCATTCATGGAAGGTGTGGAAAATCTTAAAAGACGGGGGTAAATCTAACCAATACACAGAGGGACCAATTCAATGTTCAACTTTGAAGGGACCAACTTGCTTGAGACCTAACTTACAGCAGGGGACCTTCAATTTCATATTATGGGCATCCACCATGACTAGATCACCTGGCCAGTAGGTTGGACCTTTCTGGCGCTTGCAATCTGCATATTCCTTGTAAGTTGTCACAGCAGCGGCAAGAGTAACCTGGAGCTACTGATGAACCTGCTTCAATGCAGCATCCTGATCAGTTGCAGCTTCCACGTTGCTAACCAAACAAGGACCCATGTTGGATGATAGATTGTATCCCACATTGGCATAGAATGGTGAGACTTGAGTTGATGTGTGTGGGGTGCTATTATATGTGAACTCTGCCATGGGTAAATTAGCACACCAGTCATCTTGTTGTGCATTGATGTAGCAACATAGGTAGACCTTCAAACTTTGGTTTACCCTCTCTGTTTGTGCATTGAATTGGGGATGAAAAGCTGTGGAGCGTCACAATTTGATACCAAGAACCCCAGTAAAAGCTTCCCAGAACTGAGCAATAAATTGAGGCCCACAATCACTCACAATCTCCATTGGGATACCCTGTAGGGAGAAGATTCTATTCACAAACAACCTAGACGTTTCCATTGAAGTAATTGTGGTTGAGCAGGTTACAAAGTGTGCCATTTTTTTGAAACAATATACCACCACCACAATTGCATTAAACCCATTAGAATCCAGAAGTTCACCAATAAAATCCACCAACACCAACGTCCAGGGCCCTGCAGCTGGTTTTAAAGGAACCAACAAACCAGTAGTCTTGTTCCAGCTTTCCTTGGACTAAACACATACCAGGAATTCTCAAACGTAAGCCGCTACCTGCACTGTCAAACCTTTCCAAGAAAAAAGTCAGCAGGTTAGTTTCACCATTTTATTTTTCCCTGGGTGGCCTGCCATAGGACAGGTGCAATGGGCCTCCATGATTTTGTCCCAAATAATTCCCTATGAAACCCACACACAACCTTGATGATAAAGAATTGGTCCTATCTTGTGATAACCCTTTGGCTGGCCTACCAGATGTGCACATGCTAGTTCCATTAACCTATCATAACCCTTGGATAGAGGCTGCAAGAACTTGACTTTGGAATATAAGTCTAAGTCTCCACCCTCAGTTAAAGACATGATAGCAAGCGTAGCAGGCAGAGTTAATACAAAGGGTACCACAGCCTCATCTGGAATCAAATTATGTGTGTTAAACTTGACGTCCATACTAGCATATAGGAGATGGAAAGGGTCTCTGCTCAAAGCATCTGCCAAGTGATTATCAACTTCTTTAATAAACTTGTAGTGGAACTTGTATCTTGTCAGATCACCATGCCATCTGGATTGGCAACCTGACAAAACCCAGGGTTGACAATAGTACAGGAGAGCTTTATGGTTGGTTCTTACTACACAAAAATGACACGCTGACATGAGGTGGTGATGCCAATGCTTCAAAGATTTCACAACTGCCAACAATTCCTTGTTGTAAATCATGTAGTTGTGTTCCCAAGCCTCCATCTTCCGGGAGAAGTACCCCACCAGTCTTTCAACACCATTGCCAGAAGTTTGTATCAAAACATCAGCCACAGCATATTTGGATGAATCTATGGAGACCACAAAATGAAGCTCTGGGTCCACATGTTGTAAACCTGGAAAAGACAATAAAAGAGCCTTGACTGCTGAAAACGCTTCTGCGCGCTCAGGCGCCCAGACTAAAGTTGTTTTCCTGCTAGCCAAATACAAGGGGGCGCCACTTCAGACAGATGAGGGGTAAACTTTTTCAAGAAAGTACAGGTACCCAGGAAACTGCAAAGTTGGGATACTGTCACAGGAGTAGTATACTCTTGAACCGCTGCTTCCTTGTCAGGGGCAATAGTGTGACTATCCTCAAAGATAATATTACCCAAAAAGGTAACCTTATGTTTAAAGAATTAACACTTAATTCTTTTGATGATCAAATTAGCCTGGAGGATACACTCTACAACTGCTGACAGATGGGCCTTATGAGACTCCTCATCCGGAGAGAACACCAAGATGTTGTCCATATACACAATGGCACATACACCCAGGAGATCTCCCAAAACTGAGTCAATCAACTGCTGAAAGCAAGCCAGGGCATTCTTCAATCCAAAAGGTATAACGTAGAACTGAAAGATACCTTTATTTGTTCTGAACGCCTTCAATCACTACATTCCTTCTGTGATCCTAATCTGGCTGAATGCATTCAAGAAGTGAAGTTTCAAAAATACCTTTGCCTTCTCAACACACCGAGAAATTTTTGCTTCTAAAGGTAAAAGGTAGGGATCAGGGATTGTGATGTTGTCAAATTTCTATGGTCAACACAAGGTCTAAGAGACCCATCAGATTTTTGGACAAACAGCAACGGAGAGTAAATTGGCAAAGCCTTCTTGAAGATGTATCCTTTTTCCAATATGTCCCAAGTCCACTCCTCCAAACATGAATCCTCTTTCAAGGTCAAAGGGTAAATAGGAGACGCAATACAAATCAGATCAACAGTAACCTTAAAGTCAAAGTCAATCTGAGTATTCTTACAAAGGACTTCGCCCCTAGTGGTGTCAAATGCCGCAGATCAGGGCTGAAGGCATGTCAGTAGGTCTGAACTCACAGGTTTAGGAACAGGAACCAACTGGATTGTCTGTGAAGACTGCTCTAATTCTGACATATCTAATAACAGAATACAGATAGATATGCCCAAAGAGTGGTCCACTTGTAGCTCATTTTCTTTTAGCAGGATCAATACATTATGATCCCACCACCAGCCCACTCCTAAGATAATAGGATACATAAGAGTAGTGCATATGGAGAACCTTGCAGTAAAAAATTGACCTGCAACTACAAATTTCACTGGCTTTTTGAGCTATAAAGAAGGAAATGTTTGACAGTTTCCTCCCCTAACCAGCATTCTAGGATGATACTTGAGTTGCAAAAAATCTGCACTCTCAACATTCATGAAGTTATTAGAATCACTGGTATCCAACAGAATGGCTGGCTGATAGATAGTTTGACTGTTATTGATACTACCATAAAACAAGAAGTAACCATAATTGGATTTATTTGCTGCACACACGTCAACCTCAGCAGAATCTTGCTTCTCCTTGGTGGTACAGACAGCAGGTAAGGAGGCAGGGTGCTCCTGAAAATAATGCTCAATTATTTATTGGACAGCTTCAGGAATGACAGGACAATCACAATCAATGGGGACGAGAGGTAACTCCTCAGACTCAACTACCAAAGACTTTGAGGGCACAACATGTTGGAACATAGCCAACGAGCTCTCAGTGGTTGCCACCACTGGCGCTTTGTTTACCTTGGCGGGTTTGTTCAAAATTGCCAATTGCAACTGAGAAGACACGCAAGGGGAGCAATCCCAACTCTGACTAGTCAAAGCCACTGCAGGATGATTACCAGAAAACCAGGAGCGTGCAGCAAGTTTGACTTCAATTTCTATAGCACCTTGTTTGGAAGTTGACAGATTTGAGACCAGAGAAAGAATTTGGTTTATCAGGGCTTCAGTTGTGGTTAACAGGAAATCCCAAACTGCCAAATCCTGGGCAGTCTGGTCAACTGCTAACCACAACACTGAGAGCTTATTAATGTTGGGAACATCAATTGCACAGCAGTAGGCAAGAAACTGAGGAAGGAATACCAAGAGCGGAGTAGTACCCTGCTGGAAGGCATACAGCTTGTGATATACTTTGAACTCCTCAATAGATACACAGGAATTTTTTAATAAAGGGTACAGAGATGCACTTTCAGTTAAAACATGTGGATTGCGCTCCACTGCAGACAACAACCATTCACAAGCATCCTCAGAAACCTTTATCATCACATGGTAAACTTATAATTTGTGACTAAGGCTTGAACTGGAATAGAATGATAATGCTGAAAAAAACTTCAGGCAAAATTTCATCAATGGGTGGAGCAGGAAAATAATCCAGACGCCAAAATGACATGACGCAAAGGAAATAGGAAACAGAAGATCCTGTCTCAACAACTGCAACCGGAGATGGAAACCACAAATTAAAGAAAAGTACAAACTGAAAGCTCAGAAAAGAACTGATACAAATAAACATGTTAAACGCAGATATCTCAACAGAACAGGAGAAAAGAAACACAAATTCATGACAAACTGCTTCCAAAAACTCAGACGTAGAAGAGTTGAGTAATGTGACAGAAATTGCTAGATAGTAAGAAGCTGTCTCCAAGTGGTGGGGAACCGCCACCCAAATCCACATGGAGTTAATGATTAACCACCAACGCAGCTTCAAATACTGTTTTGTGAAATTTCTAAATGAGATACTAGGGGTAAGTAAAATAATTAACCCTAACCAAAAGAGCCCAAGATAAATAGCCTTCATTAGAGTCAGAGTGTCTTCAGCATAAAATTCAAGACATTGAGATAGAACTAAAGTTCCTGTTTTGAATGTAGGAGGAACAGCTCCAAGATTGGCAGGCATTGGATTAACATTGGGCAGAAACAACAACAAAGTGCCGACAGGAGGGCCCCATCTTCCCGTAATAATCTGGCTAAGAATTAGATTGTAGGTAATTTAGCGCAGCAGGCCAACTACAGGATGAATTTAAAATAAATTTTAGACCAAGGAATATTTGATTTTATTGAGTAAAAACTTTGGGAGGACCCAACTCTTAAGAGTTGAAACAGTGAAAATTATTCAATATATATCAAATTTTGACTAAGCAATACTGCCTGGATCCTGGGCTCCTTTTCCTTTCACATTGTCAAGTAAGTATCTGGTTCAGTTTTCAAAGAAACTTTGAGTGACCAACTTCTGATGACCATGCTGATAAATAAGATTGTATCAGGTGACCATAAAATTATGTCAATTTATTAATGTCAGCTTACGGGGGGATCAGATTTAACTGGAAAACTGGAGCAGCTGTAACCTATTTTTGATCAACCATTTGATTCAAGCTTGATAAATTGGTCAATTTTTAAAGGTTTTCCAGCTTTTTGAGCCTTTTTATTTGGCCAAAAATTACTCTCCAGCATTATGGAATTTACCGTGACAGCTTCTGTGAGGGCTCTGTATTTTTTAAGCTAATTATCCTGTAAGTAAAATCATCCAAGTTGATATTGCTGGGTTTTTTCCACTTCAGTTTTGGTGAACTTAAAAAATACATGATCTTTTATGGGTGTATCAAGATGTGTGAGGTAGACATGGTGGTGCAATTTTTCTCATTGCATGGTGAGTGTAAAAATTTTCCAATCAACATGTGGTCTAGTTTTTATTTATTTATTATAGTTCTACTACCACCTGCTATTTAGGTTTGAGTATGCATGGGCTACTTAAGATGGCCTGAATGTCTCTTATATTTTCCTGAGACTGTTTTTATTTATTGTTTACTACTACATCTGTGTTTTCTGCCATGGTTACATATCTTATATTGCTTTAAAAAATAGAAAATTTCATAAAAATAATGAGTTTTTTTTTCAAAAAGAAGCCTATATGCTCCAATATTAAAAGAAGCTGTATTTCAATACCTTTTAAAAGCAAAAAAATATATGAAAATTTTATTTCCAGTCTGAGCAGCAAAAGGTATAAAGTTTTCAGATGGTACTTGAATCATGATGATTGAGTTCATGCCCTGGTTTCTGTACAAGTCTTGTTATGCATAAAAGAGCAGCTTACCTAAGCATTATCCTGCACTTTTCCTGAATCAGGGCTTTTCTGAGTGCTATGTATGATGTTAGCCTGTGTTGGGAGTTTTTTCTCTTGGATTGGGGTTGGTAGTGCAATAATCCTTCTTATTAGAACTGTGTTCTTTCTGGGTAGCACACTCTTCCTGCATTTTGCATTCTAGTGAAAATATTTCTGCTTTTCTATCACATGTTTACCTTAAAATTTTTTATTGGGGTTGATATGTTTGTGTCAAGTTGCGCTTTATTATTTGACATAATAAAAAACTCAGGTGAAAGTCTTAAATACAGAAGACTTGTGGTTCTGGCTTTAAGCCCTGTTTGATATGAGTATGATTAATAGATATCTTTCTTGTTAATGAAAGATGAGCACCAAAGACTCAGTGTCAAAGTTAATGAGCAAAAATAAACTTATGCTACTGGAAGAAAGTACATTTGAATATATACCCAAAGATTTGATCCTAATAGCCTAAGTGAAGGTACCCCAAGTAGCAAGAGACAGATAGGGATCCAAAAGGCTCAGTTATTGACGGCAATCCATATTTGGGTAAAGAAAACTCAGCAAGTTGAAAGCAAAAGCTAATACTTTTGCATGAGTTATTCTGCAAACCACCATTCAAAAGTCTAATTTTAACCCCTGGTGAATTTAAATTCACAACAATTTGTTTAGACCAAATTGTCTTATGACGTAAGATGAGAGACTATCATAGAAGTTCACACAGGTAGAGGGGTCATCAAAGTTCATGTGGCTTGGTGCACTGTTGTAGATATCTGTATAGGCTGTGATTTACTCATCAATGGTTCCTGTCATTTTGAGTTTTTTGAGCTCTTGGGCAATCATGATATCAGCACCCTTGGTTGCAACTTTTTTCCTTATGACCCCTTTAAAGAGGTCCTGATCTCATTCTGAGTTATATTGGCTTCAAACTATATACCTACAAATTTGGCAGCAACTTTTGTGGCTTGAAGATAAATTTTGATTTTCCGGTGTCCTTGAGGGTAGAAAACTTGTGTAAACTTGGTCTGTGTGTTATGAATCCATAGGATTGCATTCTCTCAGTATAATCCAGCAAAAGTGACACTCTCTGCTGAGAAAAGGCATTAAAGACTGTAGGAGGTATCTCAGGGGCTATGTCAGGGGCCGGTAGGTTGAGGTTTTTCCTGTGATGAGGTAGTTGTACTGTTCAATGGGTATACAGACATCATTGAAGATGGTGTATCCTGTGAGGATGACTTGTCCTTTTTGTAGGGTTTCCAAATGGTAGGGAGAGTCATTTCCTGTGTCTTTTTCTTTTTGAGACAATTTTCCTCAAGTAAGGTAGGTATTCAGAATCTACTTGTACTACCACTGTTGAGTACATACTTCTGGGAAGATATGTTGCAAATTAAGGGAGAAGATTAAGAAGAGAGTAGTATATTTATTGAATATAGAAGCAACATGTTATGTAGCTAAGTGATAAGCTACATAGTGTCCATATAGATCATGGGGTTCAGGTGGTCTTGGAAGATCTAGATTCCTTTGTAACTTGAGGGGTTGATTCTAGTATAATATACGGATTGTGTCTTAGGGCCGCCCACTCAATTATTGAGTCATTTCTCAGAGAAATGATTTCCCAAGAGGGAGTAATAAAAATATTGTTACAAAAGGTATAAAAGACTAGCAGTTCTGAGTTAAAAAACAGCTTTATTGGAATCCGGATTAGGGAGGAGAAAAGGGAGGCGGGTACTTTTAGGAGGGATGATAGTATTAATATTAAAGTAGATTAGCAGGAGCGACAGGTCAGCATGTTGAGTAAGCTTTCCCAAAAGCTTCGCTTCTTTGTGGCGGGACAATCGGCAGGCTCGCCAGCTGGAGCCACTCCCTCCCCCTTGTGAGGAGAGGTAGCATCGAGATGAGGTGGATGGCTTGCCGGAACATCCTCAGCTGTCATTACTTTGGCGGTGGGGCTATTGGTGGGAGCCTTACTAGGTGAAGTTGGTGGAATTGGACCGCTGGTCAGCGACTGCATATTGTTGAGAGGACGGGGGCTTAGTGATTTGTTTGTGACGCTGGGGCCGCGCTGCAAAGATGGGCGAGGAGTCCCCAACTCTGTGTGCTTAGACATGTTTGATGGGCCTCCTAAAATCATGGAGTTGTTAAGGGGTTGGATGCTACTGTGCAGCTGCGATGTCCCGTGATTTGTGAGCCGATTGGCAGTATCGGGGGTTCCTGAGGCCATAGTCCGTATGGATGTATCAAAGCTTTTGTTCTCCTTGAGTAGTACCCAGTCGTATCGCCCATCATCTATTTCATTGATACCTTTCAGGACACGGTCAAATAGAAGCCTAAGCTGATCATATTCTGGCGTTTCTTCAAAACCTAGTTTGCGGACATAAGTGAGGTAGGTGGCGAACTCTTCGGGGAATCCTTGGCATAATTCTTCAATGGGCGTGGTTTGCTTTTTCTCGCCAATCTTTTCATACTTTTGTTTGTTGGTGGCAGCTTTAAGCCCTTGCCAAGGGAGAGATCCCCGAAGGAAGTACATGAACACATGCCCCAAAGCTTCGAGATCATCCCTTCGGGATTGTTCTGAAAAATTAATTTAAGTCATTGCATTATTTCCTACCGCGACCCAGATGAGTATTGATACTCATGTAACGCGCAGTACCGCTTAAGCTTTTTCTCTCGCGATAGGGGATGTGCTGTTTAGTTTTAGGGTCTCGATAGAATTTGGCCATTCCGAAATCCACCATAAACACTGTGTTGGCATCCTTGGTGGAAGGATGTCCAACCAAAAAGTTATCAGGTTTGATATCACGGTAGATGAAACTTTTCTCATGGACAGATTGAATTCGATGGAGCTGGAGACAGAGTTAGGAAAGGAAGATAAAACAGGACTCAATATTGACTAACCATATTCTTAGCCAACATAGCCACCGTCTTAATACTGAAGCGCCGATGGCACAAATCAAATAGATCCTCAAGACTTTTACCCAAAAGATCGATACATAGAACATTATGTTGGCCCTCAGTACCAAAATAATAGACCCCAGGAATTCCCACTATATCAAGTCAGACTAGGGCATAAATAAAAGGGCTTACAAGTTCCCTGTAAAATTTTGTAAGTGCGATACTCTTCCTTCAGTTGAGGGGCATCGCTCTTTTTGGATTCCTTTGTAAAGTTTGGGGTCAAGGATAAACGCGTTTTAGACAATAAATATTATAAAAACAAAAACAAAAAGGATACGAATTTGATGGCTACTGATTGGTTGTTGAGCATGTTGGTGCCTAAAAGATAAATATACTGTCAATGAAAAAACTTTACCTTCATAGATGACACCAAAACTTCCTTCTCCAATCTTTTTCCCAACTCGATAATGTACACCTATAATATTTGAGGAGCCCATCCCCAAGCCAGAAGAGGCCCCGAGATTCGCAATCGTATGATTGTTTCCTTGGCGTTGAGCCGGCATTTTTGCTTATAATCTGATATTTGACGGTCGATCGTGAATGAGCTGCTCACGGCTAATATCAATTGTGTTGATGATTTGAAGAATTAATTCTGGGAAATTTTTTTGTGACTTGAAGTCTGCTATGGAGTACAGGCAAGATGAAATCTAATGGATTGCTAGTAAATATGGTAACAAAAGAAACTAAGCGTCAGGCGCGCGGCAGCAAGCAGGCACGTACAAAATTGTTGGCAGCCAAGGTAGGTGGATGGGATCGTTGGAATCAACTGCCCAGGAAAGGTGATGGGGCAAAGAGGGTTAGATTAAACGGATGTGGTTTCGCTGGATCTGGCACCAGGAGAAATCGGTTGTGCCCCTAAACCTCGAGCTAAAGGCTGACATGCTCGGTTAAACGATTAGCCAATCAAGAATATACTCCTGCCCTACACAAAGGCAACGACATTTGTTCCCAAAAGGAAAGTGGCGGGAGATATTCCCAGCAGCGCTCCGATTGGCCTATTCTTGTTGCCTGCCATCAAGTGATGAAGCAGCACTGCTCTGGTCACCCTTTTTATTGTAGGAATATATACCAAGCAGTCAGAAATCGAGGTTCACATCTGAAAGCCATTCCCAAGCCACCCAAGAGGCGTTTGTATAGATGGCACATTTGTGTGGGAGAAATTCTAGCACAGTGTTTAGAGATTTCATTAAAAATTACACTAGCCCATGTTGGTTTCAGGAGGCAGCAATGCACGCGCAGTCTGATTTGATGGGCAGGACGGGGCGGTCTTCCTGCAAGGCTCTATTTACAGCACCTCAATCAAGAAATTCCGACTCTCATTTAGCCATGTACATGCAGCCACACACTCCTTTAATAAATCAACGCCCCTTAAATTCACCATTAACTCAGCGCTTAACGGCGCCCATTACAGAATTTGCTTTAACGGATACTCTCTCAAAAAGCACGTGAAACATTTAGCGACGCAGAAATATTTCTGAAACGTCAGGATACACAAGCTCAACGACCTCATACACCATGCTAAAATCTAAATTTAAATCCAACGCCAAGCAAATGGATTGATCTATTGGCCCTGCTGCGCCATTCTCACCTTAAACATAACCCACTGTCAAGTAAAGTTCAGACAAAAAATCCAAGTTTATTTGATAAGCAAAAGGGATCAACCCTTGTAGACCAAAGATCAAATTATGTTCATACATTCCCTCCCTCAATATATTTACAAAGACATCCTTTTAGTATTTAGCTATCACCGACACCGTCCAACTATAAGTTGAGTTCAGTCAAAGCTTACTGAAGCAGGAATCTAATATGAGTACCATACGAATCCTAGATATTTAAAATGGTTTAAGTTTTCTACCTCAATGTAAATACTTGATAAAATTATGAAAAGTAAAAACGGTGCGTATTGATTCCATCCGAGCCAACAAGAAACTCCAATATTTGTTTGACAAATAAAAATTCACTTAATTTTCCCGCACCTTAAAGCAGAAAAACGATGTTTTTAGCCTTTTAATTTGCTTTGGGTCATTTATAGGTGGCTGATTTTATTTCGAAAAATCTAGTTTTAAATTGTATTGAAAGCTTCATAAACCCCCACTATCGTATTTTAATTAAATAAATTTCCCGATTTATAGGAATAAGGGTGAGCCATAAAAAACTTCATGTTGGGAATCTTAACCAACTTTGGCATTACAATTGTACAAAGAAGATATTTATTCATTTTGAGCCATGTAAAATATATGCAGTTTTGTTACTATTCTTATTTCCAAAAATTAGTAATTGATCTTATAAATATGATTCCTTCGGCTAGTTTTAGCATAGGTCAATATAAATTCGGTTATCATTTTTTACTGCACTTACTTTCAGAAAATTTGGCTTGGATCAATTTTTTGCTAGCATTTAGATTTTACACAATCTTGTATTCATCACACTTAAAAATGAGAACCTTATATTCCAATTGCTACAATATAAAATATTTAATGCCTTAAATATTGTAAGCTATTTAGAATTATTATTATATAATACATTGTGGGTCAATCATAAAAAGTAGCATTATGATAAAATATGTAAAGTTATTTTAAATTTTTAAAAATTTTGGGGCTTTTTGGAAATATATAATTTAAAGGCTTTTATTTGAGTAATAATATACATAAAAATCATGATCTTATTTTATAATTTTCTGTAACAACATATTTCAAAAAGATTTTATCCTTCCTGATAACAGTTACTAAAATTTAACTTAACTAGTTGAACTTTTTGCTGCCAGTTTTTTAATTTAATTTAGTTTAAATAAATTTAATAGATCTAATAAGCTCAAAACTTAATGTAGTAAAAAACAAAGATTTTAAAAGTCTATAAAAAACTTAATTTTAAGATGAAAATAAGTTAAGCTATGGAAATACCTCTAATTATACTCTGTGAAATATTTGGAGCTTTGGAAAGATCTGAGTTGATTGCACTTCGTGGTGTCAATAAAGAGTGGTATAATTTATCAACACCAATCTTATTTGAACAGCTTATTTTTGATTTTCCATTTACTAATTTTACATTGTTATTTTTTAAGAAATATGTAAACTTATGTAGATCTTTACATTTAAACTTTGACGAGAAGTATTGTAATATAAATTTAACCCAGCTAGAGTATTTCAAAAAACTGGATTGTGTATATTATCTCACCTTGCGTGGAAAAATAGGAAGATTTTTTAAAGACATCCCAGAAGAATTTAAAAACTCTAGACTTTTAAGTATATCAATCTATACCAATAACAAAATCCATCTGAGAGGACTGTCATTTTTCCATTTGAGATCATTATTTTTGTATCATCCAGATGGAATAAGCACTAGCTCATTATCATCAACTAATTGCCCAAATTTGGAAAACTTAACTATAAACTCCAAAGATATGAATAACGATATTATGAAGAAAGCAAACGTTTTCTTTTTAAAATTAAAGAGATTGACTATCTTTCATAGAAATGATTACAATGACTATTTATTGATGGATTTTGATTACAGTAAAAATAGAGCAACATCATTTGGATGGCAGGATTTTGATTCTATATATAGTTTTGATTTAAGCTTAATTGAATCTTCTTCATTACTCAGTATTTGTAATAAAGAGACTGTTGCTGATGTATATAAAAGACTATCCATGCTATTTTCGTTAAAATCAAACAAAAAACCGGACTTTCCTATTATAAGCAAATTGAACCTTTTTACTCACTCAATAGATTCAAATATGCTAACAATCAATCTCATTTCGTTTGCCAAAGCAATACAACCACAACTTCACAGCTCTGAAACAGAAATCTACTTTGCAGTCTATAACACCAGAGGCTCTTTTCTTATGGAAATGTCCACTTTATCTTATATTTTTTCTAACATTGTTGATCTTTTTATTAAAATATTCATTAAACAGTGTGAAGACACATTTTATTTTCCAGAGCTTCGCTGCTTTCGCACCCAACACGCCTCACTTTTTAACATATATCGGGTCGTTGAGGCCAGTCCTAAAATACAAAGAGTTTACTGTATGTTAGGAAAGGTTAAAAGTACCTTCATAATGACTTCATATCCTACAGTATCCATTTTCGGATTGGAAAGCAACATCAATTCAGGATTAAGCGAGTTTGATAAAAAAATACAGCCTTAATTGTAAGGAATGCCTACTTTGCAGCCTGGACATAATGGCTTTGCTTCAATAAAAACATGCTTTAAAGGCCCTTTTAAATTTTGGAACCCATTTGCCTATTTTAATACGATAACCCCCATCCCTGGCATAGGCTTCATAGCTCGATTGAACAGACTTCTCAAGTTCGATAAAAGCCAGCTGTTACATACCAAAATATTATACTTAACGATCCAATATAGCTAGCTTCAAGATTAGAAAATAAAGTAATTGAATCCCTAATTAAAATTTCTTAAAAGCTTTCTTACCTTCGAATCGCAAAGCCAAGCCTTTACTCTGATATTACAACGTTAGTTTAAGGGTTACTAAAAGAGCTCAAATCCCAATCCGTCTGAAAATTTTAAATGTAACATAATCAAGCGGCTCTTTTGGCACCAGTTTGGGTGGTATTCATGGAGGAATCCGAATTTTTCAGGGGGTTATCGAAAATAAAAAAACGTGTTTCCAATAGTTTTATGAATGAAATGATTTAGAAATTGTGTAAGGCCCATATGATTTTTTAAAAGGCACAGCTTTGAAGATCTTGCGTTGAAGGATAAGGTGTTATCTACGTCAAGCATCGGATATTTCTTATATCTACTGTTTATAGTTATTTCTAAACTTATAAAAGAGGCAGTTATTTGGCGACCCACTGGAAAACGTTGATGCCATTCCGAAATAATGTGTCGTAAGTTGGTCATTTTTAGATACTTTATCGTGGGTCACTCACTTGCTTAGGGTAGAGTTTAGCTGAAGATATAATCTACTATTAGTACTACTGAAAAATAGCCTTAACCCTTAACCTGCCATGTGGTGTAATAGAGAGTGTAGCTAAGCAACATCAACTTAGTTATAAAGATAAAACTCTTGCAAGAGTAAGGTAGAGTTAAATAGAAAAAGGGATATGAGTTGAGAATAATTGTATATCAAAAACAGGGAGCTTGAATTCAGAGCTATCCGGAATACAATATAATTACAAGCGCAGCAATTAAGAGATCGAGAAGTATTATATATGTAGGAGAAAAGGCCTTTCATTCTGATCAAATTTTACAAAAGAAGACTAAAAGTGTGAGGTAGGACAAGAAAAATAATCCTAGCTCCTGTCACAGGAAAATAAACTACAATGTCAATCAGCAAAACACTGATTTTCACTCTTAAAAGTCTTTATGGCAAATGCCAGGAAACCAACTCAGGGCAGCTGGCCCATCATTTTCTGGGATTTGATGAGCTGCAGGATGGGTAGGCAGAACCCATCAGAGGATCAGTGCTAACTTGAAGAGGTATGGTATAGATTTTCTTACCCAAGATCACAGGCCAGAAGCTGAGATAATAGTGTCAATCACTCTAGTAAGGGCAATGTACACTATTCCAAACAGCTTGTTGGTATGGTCTAGGAAAAGTTCAGGCGCAAATGTGGGCATTGGTTTGGGGGTGAGAGATGGCTCCATGTCTGGTTAGTAGGCAGGGAGGAAGTTGTATCTATGTTTAAACAGTCAGGGTTTAGTGATAAACCAGGGGCCCTTTCTATTATATCTTGCCAACTCTTTAGTACAGGCCAGTGGGTTGCTTACATTAGTTTTAAAATCTATGGCAACAAAAAAAATACTTCAGATTTAACCAAAATGAACTCAGATTTAAGCAAATTCCAACTATCAGTATAAAATATAAACTCTGTTAACAGAAATTTGGGGTGTTAATGTCAGGAATGTCCTTTCATTTATTCCTAACAACAATCTTTTCCTTGGGTTAGGAAAAGATATCTTTCCACCTTTGATTTCTCCTGAATCTCCTAAAATTATTGGGTTAGTTAGTAGTAAATGTTCATTTTTACCTGAGAATAATTGCTCCACTATGGCTCCAGATGCCAATGTTTCAACAACGGGGTTCAACCCTGGGTCTTCTTCTGTCTGCATTGACAGTCAATTGCTTGAAGAAATGGTTAGTATGATATACCAGAACCAATTGTTACCTTTGAAATTCAATCTCAGCCAATCAGATCTAGCAACAATCAATCTGAAGGGTTTCTTTGAGCACTCTGGTGACGTTGGCGTTGCTTTTGACTTTGGTTTTGACCTTGCTGTGTTGTTGACGACGGTTTCTGTTACTAGTCCCTGCCCTTCTTCCCCAGTTTTATCTGGGGGATAGCTGGGTACCTCATGTTGCTGTTTTGCACTTTGGCTAGTTAGACCAAAAAAATTAGTATTTTTAAACTACTGGGGTCAGTACAATGGCTTCAAAAAGTCAAATAATTCTAGTTTTAACTCCAACACTCCAGGATCTCCAAATTTCTCCAACTTCATCCCCATGGGAGATGATCTCCTTTATGCTACCTCCTATTTATCTTTTTACTACCATGCTATATAAGCTGGTAGGCTATGATCTTTCAATTTGTTCAATTTATAAAGTCTACATCCACCCACTGTGAATCATTTGCTTATTTTTTAAACTTGACTTAAGCCTTAATATCCAAACCCATGGGATTACCCAGGACTCCTCCTATGGAGTCTCTTGGGTATAAAAGGTTGTTTTGGATAATCTTTCTGCCAACCGTGTTGGCCAGCATTTCGATGGGTTAGAGTGCAGACTCAGGCACCTCTCCAGAAGCACAATTTCTCAACAGTTCTTGGCGCCGGATTATACCATGAGTATGGTATACTGCTACACCTTTATCACATAACCCACCTCTCAGAGAAGAGACCAAGAACTATTAATCTGCATCCCAGGATCCCCGAACCCCAAGCCTTCTGTCCTTTGGCTTCTGCCTTCCTCCTGTGTTACTTGGGGGCATACTTCTTCTTGGGACGTTTCCACCTGCTGCTGGGCAGATATTGAGTGGTTGAAGAATTATTCCATCTAGGAATGGTGTCCTTGCCTTTAGGATCCTTGGTAACCGGATTAAATCCCTCTGCCATCATTCATCACCTAGGAAGATTACTTCCTAGTGGGTGGGTGCCTGACAGTTAATGGACAAAATGGGTCAACACAACAACAAAGTGCTCACACCTAACAAAAATGTTCAAAATACAAACAAAAATACATGGATTCACAAACAAAATGGTTTGAGTTGACATTCAGTGTACATATTTTTACTATGTAAATTAGTAATAAAATACACTCAAGTGCAGTGAGTCAAACCCCAAACCAAAGAAAACACAATAGCAACTCGACATTTAAACAAAACTACTCACTTGTTGTGTAAAATCAATTGTAAACAAGAATGATACCTAGCTATCTAACATCAGGCATGAGATCTGAAACATAAATTATAAAAACTTTGGGTTGGGAGCTAGAATATGGCATAAGATCTGGGAAAAGGGCAGAAATTATTTTGGGTATTCTAAAATGGGTGTTGTAAAACCAAAAACAACTAATCAAGAAATAAAAAAATCTATAATCAGAATTTTGGGTGGGTAAAACTCTACTTAGATAATCATATTTGGATAAAAGGCAAGAATCAAAACCAGGGTGTAACTTAATTGAGTTTTATTTAGTATTTTATTAAATTTTAAAACAAAACAAACACAACAACATAGTAGCAATGCAGCCGCTGTGCACTGTGGTTGGGGCTGTCCTCATGGGTCAAAAAATTGAGGCAGTGCAACACAAGTGTCAACTCAGGAAGGAGATGAGAGAGGTGAGAATCATAGTGAGG
Organism: Entomophthora muscae; assembly: GCA_014839935.2. Classification (NCBI taxonomy): domain Eukaryota; kingdom Fungi; phylum Entomophthoromycota; class Entomophthoromycetes; order Entomophthorales; family Entomophthoraceae; genus Entomophthora; species Entomophthora muscae. The sequence goes on from QTSX02005800.1 coordinate 255,976, forward strand.
TTGCACTGACACAACTAGTTCAAGTAGAACAAGATGCAAGGGCACAGAGCATAAGCCCTAGGATCCCTAAGCTGACCAGAATTCTAACCAAGGTTGTCACAGCCAAAAAAGTTAGAAATAAGACAATTGTGCTACTTCTTTTGTATTTGACCCGTGTACCCCCAGGAAACTGTCCCAACAGCCTTGATGAAGAAGGTTAAGCCTGTGCTTGACACTAATTACAAGTTCTATATCAATGAAAGTGACCAAGAAAACATCAAAAGCCTGAGTTTTATAGAGCTACAGAGGGACAGGAGGTGTTAAACAAGGTTCCAGCCTTCTATAACAAGGTGCTCATGCCTTGCAGCCAGTCCCTGAGCAGGATCCCAGTTCAACTGCATCAAAAAAGGCCACCTGAAAGGCAGTCCCCAACTTAAAGTGCACCATGCTTCCCAAGCTGATGCAGGAATCTGGTGAC
>QTSX02005801.1:0-255239 GCA_014839935.2 Entomophthora muscae
GGGCATCTGAGTGGGTAGTTACTGCCTATAAGGATTCCCAACTGGTCTGCCTGGACCCGTTATTCCTCAGTGGAGTTTACTGTGTAAACTCCATTGAGCTTGTTTGAGACGTCCTGGCAGCACTCTCATTCAAGAGTATACAGATATGAGCCAAGTCCATGCAGCTGCTCCCTGACTTGCTGGAGAACTTTTGGTTTGCAGTAGAGAAATTGGCTATTACATCTGCAACAGCTGTCAAGAAGATAAAGATCCTCCTTGCTGACTTCAGGATGGCCTGGAGTGCTGACAAGACAGGGCTCCCTCTGGAAATTGATCTCACTTTTGCAAAGACAAATTATGAGAAGAAAATTAGTGTATTGCTTAACAAACTGTGTGAGTTTACAGAAGCATTTGCTGGCAAAGTGTGATGATCCACATGTTTGGTGGTTTGCAGGCAGGGCTAATGTTGGTCAAGCAGAGGTGTGGCTGCTTGTTGAAGGTGAGCCTGGTAGGTAACATAGGCATTAGGTGAGGAAGGGGGTGAGCCTAGTAGATAAATATAGGACTACTAGGGCAAGTAAGGCCCGGCTGTAGGTAACAAAGGACAACCAGAGGCATATGTTGCCTCCACCCAGCAGAAGATATTGGTTGCTTCTTGCTATAGTGCTTCACCCTGCAGGAAACTGTGGCTGCAGAAGGGTGAAGACTGAAATAGCAAGCAGGGAACTTTGTCTGTCTGGGGGGGAGTAGGAGGTTCTGAAACCCCTGGCAGGTGTGGTCACAGGCTGCCAGGAGGGAAGAGCCTGGAGGGGTCGGCTGCACCCTAATACGCTTACAGGAGGTTTCAGAGCAAGCACCCTACTCAACAGACTGGTAGGGTGTCCTTGTTTATACCCCTATGGGAGCTTTGGGATTACCCAAATGAGCATTGTAGGGTATAGATTTACTCAGAGGTGTCACCGCTGGGGAAGGCTTTTGCTTGGGGAAGCAAGCTGCAGAACTTGGTGTGATCAGGCGTCTGGGAAGTAGAGCTGATTACTCTGAAACTGAAAGCCCAGAGACTTAATTACCTGGGTGAGTAAAGACAACACATAGACATTGATCTATAGTTGGATGGCCTAAGTGGACTGCCACTTGCAAGGGCCCAGTCAAATGCCAGTTCAATATAGACTCATGCCTGAGTCTACAAGTTCTGGTAATGGGGACTGAGATAAAGAACCAAGGTGGTTCACAGAATTAACAGAGAAAAACTATCAGGAGGGAATGTTATAGTCATAGTGAAGGCTAGATTGATGGACTGTTAATTAATATTGAATTATGGGAACCAATATGGTTCAGTATGTGGAAGGAAAAAGGAGGTTTCTAGTGAGGATTGGTGGAGGAACTGGTTGAGGATAAGTTGAAGGACAAGAAGATTATGATGCAGAACTAGCTGATCATAAAGCAGGATGGCCAAAGTGACCAGAAGTTGGTGCTAAAGAAATGAAGAGCTGAGAGAAGGAACTAGCCAGACTATATGCAGAGGCTGGAAGAGCTGATTTTAGTGGTTCTTGAGAGGAAAATGATATAAAGAAGCAGTTTAAAAAATACCAAAAAAATTACCGAGTTATGATTAAAAAGATTGAAAATCATATAATAGAAAAGAAAGAGGAGGAAAAATAACATATAGTTTGTTTGAACTGATGGGATATTTTAAAAAGAAGGATTCAAAGGAAATGAGCCAGAAAGAGGCTGGAAGAAGAACAGAGAAACTATAAGGCAAAAGAGCAAATTTTGCCAAGAACAACTAGGAGAGGCAAAAGGACAAGCCAGAAAGCAGGTTCAAAGTTGCAAAACATTGAGAAAGACACAGAGAAACATGGAGAAACGTTGTAAACTCAAGGGGTTGAAATTTACCTAAAAGTAAAACTATATGGAAGCGCTTGAGATTTGCCGGGGAAACGACAGAAATTACGGCAAAACTGTTTGAAACGCGGAGCAGTTGTTTACCTGGAGAGAGACAGCATCAAGTTTGAACCAGGGTCAAGGACTTGGTCATCTGGGAAAACTGTTTTGGCAAAACCATTGAATTGAGGCGTGTGATTGGCTGCAAACCAGAGTCTATTTGATCAGTGTTTTAAGGGCTTTAACTTAAGAGTTAAAGTCTAAAAAATGAGGGGCAGAAGCAGAAAATTCAGGGCTTTCATTGGCTGAAGCAAGTTATAAGGTTTAATATATTATAGAAGAAGAAAAACAGGATAATTTAAGCTTTGAAGAACCAGAGTTCTAAGAGAGGTTTTTGGTCTGAAACAAGGGGCTATAAAAGGGGGAGCTATCTGAGACTCTTCAGGGACTGGATCAAGTGGATTACAAAGGCCACATAAACCACAGAAGAAGCCAAAGACCAAGAATAGGAAGCTGGAGCTGGAAACAGACTGCAGGAGCCCAATATTAGAACACAGGAGCCCAAGACTAAGGAGCAGACGTCCAAGACTAAGGTGCAGAAGTCCAAGACCAAGTACAAGGAGTCCAGATATTGTTAAAAGACTCCAAGTATTGGTGAATCCATATTGTTTCCTTTGACCCCCTGGGCCATATACCAGAAGGTTTTTAAGGGGATCTTCCTTCTGAGAGTGAATAAAAGCCCATTTTGACCCCTATACATATTTCTGAGATACATTTCCCCTTACTAGAGAATGACAACCCCTTCCAGTTGGTCCCTGGCTACAATCCAGGACGCACTTGGGGACTGGTGGACAGGAACCCCACACAAAGGCTTCACCTTGTGGTTTACCTGGGATATCTTTTCTTCTTTGTGATGGGCGCCAGCGTAGAGGACCTGGACAGGGTCCTCCTAGGGATTGACAAGGCTAGACTCTACCTGGATGGGAAGAAGGTCCCCCCGGGTTAAAAATCAGTTGACCACGTAATCCAGGACACCCCTGGTTCTGGCTGAAATTTAAGGGTCTGCAGCCCTGACAGAAAATTTACTACTAAATTCCCATCTGACAATCCTTCCTTTTACCAGCAGACATGAGTACTTCAATAAAGATGTATCTACCGTTCATGGTGTGGCAGTGGGAGGTTGTGTGCCACCTCCATTGTTGGGTGGGTACATAATGAAGAACCCACTACAGGTGCCCTTAATAAAATCTCTTTTAAAATAAATCTAGATTAAAATTATTTTTTTAGTTATAAAAATATTTTGAACAAAATTTATTTTAGCATTCTATTACTAAAACAACAATATCTTAAAGCAGATATTTATACAGTAATAATAAAATTATTTATAAAAAATCAATGTATAACATGATAGCTTACATTTTACTTCTAAAATTACCTTTTTATATTTTTGTGCCAGTAATGACATAGACATATATTTAGTATACTTTGTAATTAAGTGTTTTGGAAAGCCATCACAGAATAAAAAAGAAAAAAATAAAGTGCAATACAAAAATTAAGCATCTGCATCAGTGGTGCCATTCTATGTGATTGCAGGCTTGGAAACTTCTAAATGTAATATGATGATCCATAAATCTAAAATGGTAAATTGGATAAATTAAATCCACAATTTGAATAGACAGGCCATTTAGTTGATTGTCTCTTTAGCTAGATACACAGGGATGAACAAATCAGTGTGGCCATAAAAACTTGGCCACAGTCTCTGCTGGAAGGGTGTGAATCCCATTTTGTAGCAAATAAAACAAGTCCTTGGTCCCAGTTGGAAACTTGCTTTAGCCATCCAAAGACCTCCTTAATAGGGTTTAGGAATGGGGAATAGGCAGGGAGGAAGATAAGGCGCAAATTTACAATGTCTAAATTCTGGGGACCAACTGCAATGTTGGTGTCAATTGTTGAAAATTCTTAAAGAATATCTGCCACCTTGTGGAGACCAAAATTATCCAGCATAATTACATTTGTGAAGCCCAGGATTGTGTGCCTCAGGTGCTCCTGGACTAATTGGAGAAAAGATAATAAGATACAGCTGTTGTGAGAGCCCAATCTCCTTTGATAAAGCTCAATCCCCTTTGGACCAAGGAGAGCCACAATCAAATATGTTGTGGCTCAGACTGAAGCACACCAAGCTACACTGTATTTGAGCCTTTGAGGACATATCCATACCCATTGTGCATTGACAAGGCAAATGCTGATTTATCAACATAATAGGATTTGATGGTCTTTTTGTTTTTGAGGGCAGTTTACGCCTCTGCATATTTTTTCTGGACATCAATATTGGAAGGGCTATTTTGGTTATATGGAGATACCCTGAGTTTTTTCCAAAAAAAATTGTAGACCCTTCACCAGATGATAATAAAAGTAAATAGAAGTCTCAACCCCAAAATTGGACTTGACCATTGCCTGTATATTTGACAGTTCAAGATGGCATTATTGGGTTATCCACCTGCGGGTTGCCCATTTGTGCTTCTTTGTAAGCATGGTTGATACACGCAAGGATTCCTCTTTGTGGCAAGAACTCAGCCAGTATTGGTGAATTTTTTTGAATACTTTACTGTTATACATGGGATCCACCCCAACAAGGGCTGTGGCCTTCTTGTAGTTGCAAGATTCCCGCATAATCCTGAGAAGGATGATGTGCTTGATGTCAGGAATGCGCTTCTGGGAGGCCTTGGTGGGTTCAGATAGCCAGGATCCTGATTGGCAACTGGTACACAAGTCATGGGCACCTTGGTATAGAAGGCCACAACCTTCTCGAGCACCTTCTGCCCATCTGCAGTTTAGAAGTACTCGGGCTCCTCAATGCCTTCCTAGTTGACATCATTTTTGTAAGGCTCATAGCTGGTGTCAATAATGGGCTTCATATTTTTTATTATGGTTATTATGACAGCTTCCTTGCGGTAGACAGGGTCAAACACATATGAGGTAAGTTTGATCTCTTTGTTTCTGACTATTTTGATTGTGGTAACCTTGGTGGGCTTCTGGGTTAGCTTGGGGACCCAAGGATTGATGTTTTGCACCCTTGCACACTGTGCTCCTTGAACTGGTTGTGTCAGTGCAACCTCACTATTGATCTCTCCTCTGTCTCCTTCCTGAGTAGGCACTTGTGTTGCACTGACTCAATTTTTTGACCCACAGGGGCAACCACAACTGCTGCGCACAATGGATTCATTGTTGCTCTGTTGTTGTGCTCATTTATATTTTAAAATTTAATAAAATAATAAATAGATTTCAATTAAGTCACCTTTTTTTTACTTTTATCTGAATATGGATATTTAATTAGAGTTTCACCCACCCAATATCCCAATTATAGATTTTTATTTCCTAATTAGTTGTTTTGGTTTTACCACACCCATTTTAGAATATCCAAAATAATTTCCACCCATTCCCAGATTTTACTCCAAATTAAGCACCCAACACAATATTTTTAAAATTTGTCTTGCATTGTGTGTCTTATTTTAAATACTTTGGTATCACTCTTGATAACAATCCATTGCACACAACATTTGAGTGATTTTGTTTACATAGTGAGTTGTTATTGTCTTTTGGTTTTGGGTTGAGTTAAGACTCACTGTGCTTGGGTTTATTTCATCACCAAAATACATAGTAAACATTTGTACACCAGAAGTTTTATCACATCATTTTTTGTGAATCCATGTATTTTGGTTTGTATTTTGAATAGTTTTATTTAGCGTGTGAGCAATTTGTTGCTGTGTTGACCCACTTTGTCCATTATTGCCAAAAATACTTGTTAACAGAGTGTATATTTTAACCTGATAGTTGGAATTTGCTTGAATCTGAAATCATTTCGTTTAAATCTGAGGTATTTTAGGTTGTTGCTATAGCTTTTAAAACTACTGTACATTGGGTGCTTCTTGTTGGGTTGATTAGTTCAAGGTTCCTCTTGTGATGAGATAGTTGAACTGTTTGATGGGTAAAAAAGCATCAGTGAAGATGGTATTGCTTCAGGGATAGTTTTCTCTACTTATAGGTTTTCCAGCTAGTAAGAAGTCTCATTTTTTGTATCCTTTTCTTTGATGGAGTTATTATGTAAGTAAATTGGGTCTGTATAACCTATATCTGCTATCAATTTCAGGTACATACTTCTGATAAGTATATATTACAAAACAACAGGGAGAAATTTTGAAGGGAATATTATCTTTATTGAATATATAAGGGGAGTGTTAAATAGTAAGAAGATAAGCTATATAGTGTATATGTAGATCATGGTAGGCATGGGGCTTTTGGTGAGTAAATTTCCCTTGAAACTCAAATTTTTGATCCTAGTGTAATGTTCGGATTTTATGTTAGGGCCACCTTTACTTGTTGATTGAGTCTAGGGATGCATCAGATTTGAGACAAGTGGCTCCTTTTCTAAAAAGAGCCACCACCTCAAGTCTGGAAACAAATCCAAGAAATCTTCTCAAAGAAGATTTTCTCAGATTTGTTTCCACACATAAGTGTGGACGAGTTTTTCTTCCCAGATTTTAAATTAAAATAAATTTTGTTTCAAATTTTTTATTTACATATTTATTTAAAATGGGCTCATCTGGAAAGCAGAAAGCCTTCCAAGGCCTTCTTTTTTAAAAAAATGGATTCCCCTATGTTGGGGGAATCTGAAAGAAGATTATGGGGAAGGGAGGACAGAACAATTACGGCAAATGCCGTAATTGTCCCTTTTTGGGCCAACCAGCCCTAATTTAGTCATTTATAGGGGAAGTGAATTCCCAAAGGGGATTATTTGAAGATGTTGCGCAATAAGGATAATTTCATTGATAAACTCAGTATAGCGGTGTAATTCCACTCGGTATAGTCAGGCACTTGAAGGAAAATATTGCACTTGGCACGCCTGCAACGTAGATTGGATGGCGAATTCGATCCACCTTCCAGGAAAACGAGGTCCATGAGAAGTGGGGGTTTGATTGCAGCTCCAACGAGACTTGGTTGATGAAAATGGTACACGAAAGTGGCCCAATAAATTCAAAAACGTGATTTACATTCTGGCGCTGGGTGATAGCGGTATATAACTGTCTTGCAGTAGACTCACTCTGCTGCCACTCCTTTTGGGTTGAGACACGCCAGCCTTTCTTCTTGTAGCTCAGGTTCAATTGGCAAGTTTCATTCTCAAAGCAGTCGTAGTATGGGACAATAGGATGGGCGCCACTCCACCAGAATTCCATATGCTTATTCTCATTTTGGCTTTGGAGCTGTGCAGCTTGAACAATACTCGTATGATATCGTCTGAAATCAACAGGGTGTCCACTCCAGTGCAGTCCTTCCTCTAGAGCCATCAACTTAGGGTCAATATATCCTGTTTGATTCCAAGTTACCACTCCATTCCTGGAATTCGAACTGAGGCCTGAATAGACACATTTTAGAAGACTAACAAGGAATATGCTAAGCATCTTGACTAGATTCAAATCAATGTGTCTAAACCCAACGCCATCCAATTTAATACATCGCTCTTAACAAACAGACTTTACGTTCAGACTTTATTTCACCAGCTCGCTCTAATCATTCCATAATATTTAATGAAACAAATATTGTATATTATTTCCACCAAGTACAAAACCTACCAATAGAATGAATCAATCCTACTTTTGTAAGCCAATTATAAGTAGCATTTTATTACCTGCTTTAATTACTTCAGCCATCAGTACATTATGAAACAGGTGCCAGCAAAGAAACCGAATCCTCTCATTTTATAAGATCTACTTTAAAAAGCTGAACCAATGTAGCATCACTCAAGTGCACGCGCTTAGAATGGAATAACGCGACAAACCTAATCTGAAAGGAAATCTATCTAATCCCAAGGCTCATAGATCTTAAGAGAGGGAATCCGCATGCAGTGTAATAAGAGTTACAGATATATGATATTTGAAAATTATAAGATGTTTCTATAAAAGACGATATAAGTTTTTTATAGGCGAATGGTGGATTACGTCGATATCAGATATATGACGTACTTTTAGAATCATCATTACAGCGGCTTCAAAAGAGCTGCATCCCAGGATAATAAATCTGATTTGAACGTAAAAATCTAATCAAAGAAATATAAATTAAGAAACGTGACAAACTCGATTGGTTCGTACTGCGCCTAGCTTATCCACTATTGTGATGATTAAATTGAGAACTCGTAAATATTTAGGTATGTTGCAATTGTTGTTTGGATTGCTGAGTGGAGGCAATGTGCAACGCTGTTTGTGGCTATGGACATTTAGCAGCTAAATGTTTTACATTGATCTTCTAGTAACAAATTAACATGTAAGATACATCTTTCTCTTTGAGATAAAAATAATCAAAGGATCGTAAATTTTATTAAAGGCAAAATCACTATAGATAGAATTTTTTTTTGAAAATATAACCCCACCAGTTGTTATATTAATTAACTGGGAAAAATTGAAAGAAATTTTTTATAAAAGGAGAATTTACAAACAAGATTTTTAATTAGCTTTGCACTTAGATAAGTCAGCAGCAATTAATTGAGATAATCTAAAGCAATCTTAAATATTAGGTTCAGAAAAATGCTTCAGTTGCTCAGTTAATATAATTGAACCTTTATAAAGGTTTTGGAGTTTGAATATTCCATAACTCAAGGCCAGTCACGTTGGTATAAGTTCGGGAAACTGAGAAAGTGCCTGAAATGAAAGGGGAAATATCAAAATCTCCAAATTAATGGATCTTTTATTTCTGCACTTTTTTCAATAAACATTATGCCAAAAGATAAATAGTTTTTTTAAAATTTGACTTTTTAATAAGTTTTAATAGAGCTATAAATAAAAACTAATTTTTAAGTGTCATAATTGAAATTTTACTAAACTGAAATTCAGCAAGGTCCCGATAAACTAGGACCACATGATGTTCAATGTTCACTAAAAATTGATATTTTTCATTATGTTTTATTAAGCCCTTCAAATAAAAAGTAAGGAATCAAATAAATGCCTTTCTTGAATTAGTTACACTTTTTGTAAGCCTATAAAATTTCCAAAAAAAATTGGAAATAAATTACATTGATTCTTTGACACATGATATTTATGTGTATAAAAGAAATGGGATTTGTTAGTGGCTCTTTTATTTTACTGAAATGTCCAAAATTTAGGGTAGCTTGGCATCATTTTAAAAAATTTTAAATTGTGTTGTGTATATACTTCTTGGAAGTATAATAAACAAGATTGGGGGAAAATTAAGAAGAGAATGATACTTTTTTATTGGATATGAATATAGGAATATATATAGTATCATGGAAAGCCACATACTGTCCATATAAGTCATGGAAGTCATGGGGCTAATCTGAGTAATGTTCCTCTTAAGTCACAGGGCTTATTCAAGTTGTGTTCCACTTAGGATCTGGATTGTTTGATCCCTGTAATAGATGGCTGAATGATAGTAGTGCCACCAAATTAATGGCTGGTCAGTGAATCATTAGGTGACTCATTCAGTAAACTACTTGGGGTGTTAATTCCCCAAGAGAGAGTAATTGAAGATGTTGCAATATCTCTCCCTGAGGTGCTGGAAGGCGCAGCCTTGGGAATTTTCTTTAGAGTGGTGGGGATGCAGGCTTGGTATTGATCCAGTTTGGCATTGGGAACAGGGAGTCTGGAATTTTGTTGAGCTGTTCTTGCTTTGTACAGGTGGATTTGGTCATGATGCATGAGTTTTAATTCAGTCCAAGGGCCAATTCCTTTATGAGGTAGGTATTGTTGGGTTTGACCTCCATGTCAATGCTTGGTCCACATAGCCCTGGGTCCAGCTTATGATGTTTGTGGTTGACAATCCAGATTTTGTCCCTGAATAAGAATCTTTCTTGTTGTAGTGGGATTGCTTCTCTATTGACCCTTTTTTGTTCCATGTCTTCCTGGTCTTTCCTAGCATGCTGCATGTTGGGATTACTATCATCTGGAACCTTTTTGATAGAGGTAATTGTGGTCCTGTGGTTGTAATAATAAGGGTGGGCTTTTTGACTATAGACTGGTTCATAAGGGCTTTTGCCCGTGTTGCAGTTAACTTGTGTTCTGTATATCATGAGTGCTGTTGGCAGCATGTCAACCCAGGATTTTGGATTGTTAGCAGATAACTTACTGAGAGCTTCCACTGGTGATCTGTTTAGTTGTTCTACTTGTCCATTTGCTTGCAGGTGGTACAGGCTGGCTGTGATGTATCTTATTTTTGTTTTTGATGAGGTAGATATTGTTGTCAATGGCCTTAAGTTTGGTGCCTCTGTCTGTGATCAGGAGGTCAGGTTCCCTGAACTTGACTATGATTTCTTTCCCAATAAATCTTCTTGCATCATTGTCTTTGTGTTCTTTTGTGGCTTGTGACACAAGCCATCTGGTTGCTTAGTTGATAGCTGTTATTATGTACTTTTTTCCCTTATTCTCACCAGGTATTGATCCCACAATATCCAACAAGTATACCTTGAAGGGTTGTGTGATGGATACAAGTACTACTGACTTGGGTGGTGCCTTAGTTTAGAAGTACTTCTCACAGACTTCACATTGTTCCAGTACCTCTCTGATATCATCTAGCATGTTGGGCCACTGTTGGCGTGTCTTGAGATCTTTGTTCAAGTTCCTGCTACAGGTGTGTCCCAGGTCTCTAAGATGCCAGAGGATTGTGTCAATCTTTTGCGTTGACAGGACATAAGGTACGATGTCACCATTTGAAAGTATTTGGTGCAGTATGCTATATACATTTTTGAACAGATGTTTGTTCTTAAGGACCTTCTCTTGGATGTCCATTGGGATGCCAGGTGGGAACCCTTCTTGGAGATTACTCATGATCAACATGGGCCAATCAGGGTCCCTATCAGCGCATAGGGCATGTTTACTTATAGCCTTGATAGGGCATCTGCGGTAAGCATTTCCTTGCCTGGCTTTTATTTGATTTGCATTGGATATCTCTGTGTGAGGCTCATCCATTTGGCTTGTCTTCTTGATAAATGCTGTTGTGTCCTGAAGAATATTAATGCCTTGTGATTGATGAGGACCTTGAATGTTTGGGCCCCTTCTAGATAACATCACTATTTCATGAGGCAGTGCACAATAGCTACCAATTCCTTATTGTGTATGGGGTATCTTTGTTTGCAATTAGATAGTTTACTTAACTTGTACACCACAGGAAGGAAGTCTTTTTCTGCCGTCTGGATACAAAGCACTCCTCCTATGGCACAGTCATATGCATTGGTTTTCAACTCATACATTCCTTCATAATTTGAGTATTGGAGGATAGGGGCAGTGACCATGAGTTCTTTCAATTGGCGGAAGTATTGGTCTCATAGTGGTGTTCACACAAACTTGGTTGTTTTGCCTGTAATGGCTGACAGGGGGCCCTTAGAGCACCCCAGTCAGGGATGAATCTTTTAACGTAGGCTATCATGCCTAGAAAGATACAGAGTTTGCTTTTATTTCTGGGGGCTGGCATTTTGGTTATGGTATGTATCTTTTCTGGGTCTGATTTGATTCCGTCCTTGCTGATAATGTGACCAGGAATGGGAGTTTAGACAAGAAGAAGTCACAGTTTGATGGTTTGGCAATTAGTTGGTTTTCCTGCAGGGTGCAGAGGACTGAACAGACGTCTTCCCAGTGTTGTTGTAGGTTGGGACTATAGATGATGATGTCTTCTAGGCAGATGATTGCTATTTTCCCAATGTGTTCCTTAAATACTTTATTAATGAAGATTACAAAGGTGCTGGGAGTGTTTGTCATGCCAAAATTGAAAACAACACATTCAAAGGATCTGTATTTAGTCTGAAATGCAGTCTTTAGAATGTCTTCATGTTTCACACAAATTTGGTGATATCCTGCTGTCAAATCAATTTTTGTGAAGATTTGGGACCCCCCAAGGCGTCAAAAAGGTCATCAATCAGGGGCAGGGAATACCTGTTCTTAATTGTGACCTTATTGAGCGCCCTGTAGTCTGTGACTAGGCAGAGACCTCTGTCTTTATTTGCTACAAAGAAGACAGCGGCACCAAAAAGCAATTTTGAGGGTCTGATGAGGCCCTTTTAAGAGGTTTCTCCATATAGGCTTTTAGAGCGCTGTCTTCTTAGGGCGTGAGGCAATAGATAGGTCATGCCTTTGGTACACTTCTCTTGAGGTCAATTTTGTATTGTATTCCATGTTTGGGTGATAAACCTGGTAAGGCTTCTTGGAAGACGGAAGGGAATTCACTGACCAGCTGGTCTTGGATGTAGTCTTTTTCATGTCTAGTTTCTGTATTTTTAAAGTGGATAACCTCATACGTGCAGGTGTTCCAATTGATTTTGCTAGGATCAGTTTCCTTTTCTGTTTTCATTATTTTCACAAACACATTGTCTCTCATAAGTGTTTCAAGATGAGTTGTGTAGACATGGTGGTGTGCCTTGCCTTGTTGTATGGTGAGGGTAGTGCTATACCAGTCAATATGGGGGTTCATCTTTCTCATCCAGTCTAGACCAATTATGACATCATATTTGGGGATGAAATGATAGGGCCACTGAGCGTAGTTTTTACATCTCTAATTTGAGTGTGGAAAGTTTTTGCTTCTTTGGTGACTGTTGTACTCCTATTGTCTGCCATAATAACTCTTTTGATGTTGCTTTGGACTGTGGGTAGTTTCATGAGGTTGAAAAATTTCTTGTCAACAAGATATTGGTCTGCTCTAGTGTCAAACAATGCTGTGCCTTAATACCTGAAAAAATGGAAAGGATAAGTGAGGTGTTCATTTCCAGTTTGGGAGGCAAACAATAGAGGCTTGCTGGAGGAGACTTGGATCATGGTGATTGAATCCACGTCTTGATACCTGTAAAAGTCTTTTAGGTTGGGGAAGGGCGGCTTGACTAAGCACTCTCCTGAAATTTTTCCTCCTTGTTGGTGTCTTCAGTGCTTGCATGGTTAGCTTGTGCAGTGCAATTCCCAGTTCAAGAATGGGTGTTGTTGGCTTTTTTGTTCTACTTATTGGGTCAAGGATCCTTCTTGGCTGAAGGACTCTCTTTGCACTTGTTGGTTGCATGTAGGTTGTCAGACTTTTGAGATACACATTTTTCTTTTAATAATACATATTTGAGGTTCTTATAGAGGGCCATGTCAAACTGACGTCTAATGTGTGTGGGGAAGCCATTGTAGAAGTCTAAATGTGGCCTGGTTTGCCAAAATTGATAGTGTTGGGAGCCCAGTCACATAGGCTTTTGTACGCTACAATGTATCCTCAATGGTTACTGTCATTTTGAAGGTTCTGAGTTCTGCCATGTTCACTACGTTGGAGACTTTCATGGAGAACTTTTTGAGGAAGGCGGCTTTGAACATTTCCCAGTTTTCTTTTTGGTCAGGATGTTGTTCTAGCCATTTGCTTACAAAACGTGAGGCAGTTACTGTGACACAAAGGGCAACTTTGCTTGCCCAGAGTCTGCTGGGGTAGTACACTTGTGTAAATTTGCTTTGTGTGCTGTTGATCCAGAGGATGGCGTTCTCCTGGTGTAATCCTGCAAATGTTCCAATTTATGCTGAGCGCAGACGTTGAAATACAATGTTAGGTAGCTTGGGTGGCTGCGGGCTTGTAGCAGTTGGAGGCAGGTTCAGGAGTTTACAGGTGTGGAGAAGATTGTAAAGTTTAGTGAGGACAATGATGTTGTTGGAGATGATGAAACCGCTAGGGACATTTTGTCCTTCTTTATAATCTCTCCAGCCTTCAGGGAGGGCCATTTGTTGGATCCTTTTCTTAGTTGAAATTTTTCTTTAAAGTTGAGTAGGTGTGGATAACCTACCTGTGCTACCACTGTTGTGTATATACTTATTGGAAGCAAAATAAACAAGATTAAGGGGAAAATTAAGAAGAGAACAATACTTTATTGGATATGAATATATGAATTTATATAGTATCATGGAAAGCCAGATACTGTCCATGTACGTCATGGAAGTCATGGGGCTTATCTGAGTAATGTTCTTCTTAAGTCACAGGGCTTATTCAAGCTGTGTTCCACTTAGGATCTGGGTTGTTTGATCCCTGTAATAGATGTCTGAATGATAGTAGTGCCACTGACTTAATGGTTGGTTGGTGAGCCATTTGGTGACTCATTTGGTGAACTACTTGGGGTGTTAATTCTCTGAGAGGGAGTAATCAAAGATGTTGTGACAATTGATATAATTTTTTTACTAGTTTCTTGATGCTTTTTCAGGTGAAAAAATAAAGGGCCCAAATCAAAGTTCAGTAAAAACTTGGGGTAGGAAGATGTTATATTAATTATTTTTCTGTCAACTGATTTTCAGTCAAAATTGATCAAATTTTAATTTTTTCACATATAAATTGTTTTACTTTACAGCAATAAAAAATCAAAAAGTCAAAGTAAAGAAAGTATCACCTATAAATATTTCATTTTAAACTTTTAATGCTCTTATTTTTCTTTCTAGCAGTAAAATTTAAATGGATTAGCTTTTAAATAGATAAAGATTTAAATTAAGACTCTCAAATACAAAAGAATAAAATTAAGAATAAAAAGTTGTGTGAATCATAGCTTTTATTAGCAGATATGTTATATTTAAAATTTTGATTTATTGTAAAGAAAAATAATTTACACGCAAAGAAAATTATAGTTAGATCAAACTTGATTGTAAATTAGCCAACAGAAAGTTAATTGACAGAATATCTTCCTGCCCTGTTTTTGCACATTTTGCCTTTGACTTGGGTTGCTCAATACACTTCACCCAGGGAGCATGTGGTTTAGCCATATATATGGGCTTGTCTTTAACCAGTTCACTGCTCTGTCACACTATTGGCTCTGGATGTGGGATGGCATGGAGTTGGCCAGGCATTAGGTATCTTTAAATCTTTCAGGGCCACTGGCTCTCTTTTTAAAGCGCTGGGAGGCTTGTCTCACTTCTCAGAGGCTATATGTAAATACCTAATAAATGGGGGAGTATTTTAGCTAGATATGATCCCAAGTTTTCCACTTGAAATCCAGTAAGCTATTTAACAATTTGGTAGACCTCCATCATCCATTGAAACACCTTTGCATGAACGTTAAAATGACCAAAATTACCTGTGAAGTACATGAGAACATAGTAAACCAAGGTGTAGATTGCTATGGAGTGAGTTGATTGGGGCAAAACCAGGGCAGGCCAAGAGTACTGGTTAGATGAGTTTAACTGTACTGGCTCCTTGTAATATTAATCTTTAGAAGGGTTGTAGAATGGCCCGTGTGGTTGAAATTGCTGTTAATGCCCCAATCCCAAGGCAGACTGTGAGTACAGCTGAGAAGATAAGGTGGTTCATCTCCTTGATCCTGGGGAATGGCAGGCAAAGCTTAGTGTCTTGGACTTTCTGGTGTTAATTTCTGATTTTTATGTGATATTATTGAGGGGTAATTTCACTCAATGATAGCACAAATTATCATCAAGTGAATTGGCTTTATTATATACTATCAGCCTTGATGAGGCATGAATAGTGGAAACATTGACCAGGGAACCCCAAACACTTGGTGCTTTTGGGGATTCCCTTTCTGGAACATTGGAAGGGATGGGTGGGCAGTGTATTGCTAATTGCTGGTTGGCAGTGGCATAGGTTTTTTTGGATGCTTTCATGCATCCAAATTCAGTTTCTACAGCTACTGCATTGATTTGTTTGCAGGGTAGCCTGTCAGGCCCATCTAAATTTGGAAAATTCCCAATTTGGACAGCATTTCCCCCCAACTTGGGTGTTGGAGAAATTGCTTTTTTTTGGTTTCCTGTTTTGACACATTCCCCATTCAGTGGGGGTAGACGGCCCCACTGTGGGGGGTGTCTGCCAGTTGCTGGCTGACAGGTGTGTGCAGGCAAAATGCCAGGTTGGGCGTGCGGCCTGCGGAGGGCAGGTGGCTGGCCGTGTGGTTGGTCTATAAAAGCCAAAAGTTGAAGAATTAAAAAATTTAATTTCTTTTTCTTCTGGCTTTTGTTCCGTGGCAGCTTCCCCAATCAGGGGGGATTTTTCAGGGATCCAGTCTTGGGCATCTGGCCTGTTGGTTTTGGGGATCACTTGGGCCAAGTTTTTTGTGGGTAAAGCCCACCACTAGAGAGGAGCTAACTTAAAGAGGTAGGAGAAGGACTTTCTCCACCCAGGACCACAGGCCAGTGGCCGGGATTATAGTGTTAATCACCCCTTTGAGGATGATATGCACAATCACACACAGCTTGCCAGTATGGTTAGCTGGGAGGTCAGGTTAGAAGGCAGAATTGGCTTGGGGGTCACAGGTGGTTCCATGCAGAGTTGTAGGCAGGCAATTGAATTTGCTTCTAAACAACTTGGGTGTTGAGAATATCCACGGGCCTTGTTGATTGTATCTAATTGCAGATTGTATGCGGGCCAAAGGATCAAGTTTGAGTATCTTTTCTGGGGTGTATTTCTTGTATTCAGGTTTCAGAGGGTACTCTATGAAGTGGACAGGGCCAAAGGGAACACCTGGAGAACAGGAATTTGCAAGCAGAGAGGCAGGAGGACCAGATGCTATTGTACTAATTTGATAGATGGCAAAGACAAATAAGGCAGTAGCTGTGTAAGACAAAATAACATAACATTTATTCAAAAATGGCAACAAGTTTGGAGCGTGGGGTCCTTAGGTCTATATAGCATCCCACTTCCAAACTTTACATTTCCCATGGGGTTCATCAGGGCATTGGGAAAGGTGAGCCTGGGGGTTCTGGGTGCTCTGGTTCAAAGGCAGTAAAATGGCACCTGGGCTGGGAGTTCTTTAATTGGTCAGAGATCTCAAATTGGCTACTTGATTATCTTGCTCTGGAGTTGTGGTCATGGGGTTGAGCCGTGGGCCTGTGTCTCCTTCTGGGGATGGCTCTTGATTGACCACCAGTGTGACTTCAAGCTCATGAATCTAATGGTTGAAATTTTGTTGCCTCCGTTAAGAGCTTTGATTACTACTCATTATGATGCACTGATTCCTTTGGTTTGGCTTGCTTTACCATTTGGACCATCATTCTGGGCTTCAGCTTGTGGGGGCTCAACCTCAGGAAAACGCGGGCAGGCAGACCCCTCAGTCCATAGGGTCAGTGGCCCGCAAAGATTCAGGGTCAGGGTTTGAATCCCAACCTCAGGCCTGGGTTTCAAGGGGAAAAGAATTGTCAATTTTGAAAGAACTGCTGCAATTAATAATTTTGTGTTTTAGGCCCAATTGTCACTAAAATGTTGCTTCTTGGAGGGGGTTTTCAGGAATATATCTGACACTATATCTTTCTTGCTCTTTTACTGGTATCAGAGGCTGGTTTATAAAAGCTAAAAACCATACTCTACATCAGATTTCCCATTTCTTTGTGCTTTAGTTTGCCCTTTTTATCTTGAGGTACCCTCATATTAGTAGATTACTGGTGGGCAAGGGCAGTGCAATTTGGACCCATCCATCTGAGTCTGGTGAACCACTTGGTTGCTTGAACCCTGATGGGATCCCAGGCCTGGGTGCACTACTCTTACAGTCTTATAAATGCAGGGCTGATTGCCTCAGACAGCCTTGAGGCATTTTAGTGGTAATTCTGTGGTACAGTATGCCTCACAGATACCTAGCCCAAAGGCAAAGGGATGACCTAAAGAGATAAGCCCCCAGGGAACCCAAATCCTGTTTTACAGCAGCATACAATTGACATCTCAGAATTATCTTTCCTAAGAAGGTCTGAAAGGCCACTCCACCCTTTTTGGGTTTATCTGTACTAATAAGGCAACCATTTGCAGAAGGGGGCCCATGAAGGTAAAGCTTTGTAACTGCCTCTACTCAATCTGTGTTTCATTTGAGCTTTTTTTGCCCCAAAATGTTGTGGTTCCTAATATTGGCAGACAACTGGTAGGCAAGGACAGTGAGGCTTGGGCTCACTATCCCAATCTGCTGTGCCACGCAAAGGGGTTACCTAAAACAAGCAGCTATACATTGAAGCCTTGGTGCACCACCCCAAAAGTCTCAAAGCATCTGTAAGTACCAGCCTGGTACAGTGGCATTTTTAATGTCTTCAATAAATGCTTAATATATCACTGGCACTTATCTGGACCAGAGGTAAAAGTAAGCCTTGAAGAAGCAAACCCTGGGAAAAGTTGACCTATGCTCTCAGCAATCCCTACTATTGATCTATGTGTAGTTGATAGGAAGCTTGACGGTATGTGTCACTTTTTTTGGTCTTTGTAAATTAGCTTTCACAGCTGTGATAATAAGTAGGATCAATGGAGCAGAAAAAATCTGCTCATCTTATAATGAAATAGAGAGGGGCCAAAATATATTATTAAGCAATATATTTTTAATGGTTTTAATCTTATTTGCACATGAATTGATTTTTATTATTGTGACACCTTTGAAAACAACTGTACTGGTAAGATATTAGCCAAGTGTTTGTGTTGGGGCCCCAAGAAGGCAGAGTTCATGATACTCCTAAGCTTACTATTCTTTGAGTTTTTGTTTTTCCCTAAGGGGAGTTGTTAAGCCTTTCATTTAATATTATGTTTCCTGAGGGCTTGTACCTTGACAAACTTAGCTTCTGTGGTAGAGGTTTTATGCCCACAGATTGAGCCAAGCTGTATATTCTTGGGGAAGAGTTCCTGATAAAGATGTTTGGATTTTGTGGTTCACTTACCATTTTTAAATTGACTGTCTTACCCCTGTAAAATAAATCTTAAGAGATTACAATTTACTGGGAACAGTGTACTAACTTTAATTGTCATTTGCTTTAAGATGGTTCATGCTCTTTGGTATGGTGCTTAAATATTCTTGGGACTAGGGCTGCGGCAGATCTGAAACAATGGCTGCTTTATAAAAAAAGCAGCCATTCATCTCAGATCCAGAAATGATTCTGGAAAATTATATTGGATACAATTTTTCCAGAATTTTTTCTTTACACACCACAGGAGAATTTTTTTAGAACTTTTTAAAAATAAGAATTATATATTTTTTCTTTCAAATTTTAAAATTTTAAAATATTAGAATTCAAATTCGATTCAAAAACAAAAAATACTAAATATATATCAAACCTGGCTTCCAGAAAAATAAAGCTATAGTTAACCGTTTTTATTTCAGATTCCCCTAATTTAAGGGAATCCAAAATCCGAACCCGCAACAGCTTGGATGTGATAATTACAACAAATGCCATAATCGTTGCGTTTTTAATCTATCACAGTCCTACTCGGGACAATGCCTCCAAACTTGAACAACCCTTTTCCACTTGACAAGTTTGACCATTCATCAACCCCTGATTTTTAAGCCCCGCCAACGGATTGGATTGGGGTTTGTTTAATCTTCTATCAAAAGTCCATTTCGCTACAAAATCCATGCAGTTAAGGAAGTTTGGTGGTGCGCTGTTATGAGGTTGGATTCTGGAGGCTGTGATGGAATGGTTGATAGAGTTTAGCGTAGTGGATGGCTTTGAGTTTGAAATTGAATAGGCTAAAGGCGTCACTGGAAGGTGATTGGTGAAGAATTTAAAGAAGCCTGATGGATTGAGGAGGCAAGTATAAAAGAGAGCCAGCTGGGGGAGTGTGGTATGCTTCTCTTTCTAATTTTATTTCTGCTGGTTGGGGGGCAGTTGAAGGTGATTCTACATTCAGACTACGGAAGCATGTCCCATGTCATGCCGCTGCTAGAGGTTGGCTCCGTGCTCGCTGGAAGAAAGCATGCTGTGATCTACGCTGCGGCAGACTTTCATGCAAAATACAATGGGCCGTATGGGTTTGATTTCAGATCGCTGGGAGCTACCTTTGATGATGCAGGCTTTATTCGAGATGCCATGAAGAGAGTGTTTGGCCAGCGCATGAGGGTGGATGGCAATGATATATTTGCAACCTTTAACAAGATCCTGCCCATCTCCTATGAGGCGGTTTACCCCAGGCTTTCTGCGCTTGTTGAGCAGGAAAAGCCTGATGTGATGGTTTGCGAATTCTTTTCGCCTGCATGTCGTGATGTTGCCGAGATGAACGGTATTCCGCTAGTGATGAGCTTCCAGTCGACGGATGGATTTTCCTTGTCGCGGGCTGCCTTCGTTACCAACACGCTGGGGTACATCCCCATTACTACTGATAAGCTTGGCTTTGTCGAACGCTTCCATGACAAGGTTGTGGTGCCTCTTATTTCTATTTACAAGTTTTATGGGCTGACAAGAGCCTTGAACAAGAAGCGTGCCTTGTTTAATGTACCTGCTGCGTCACAACCACTGGGGGATTTTTCCAATGTGCTTGGCCTGGCAAATAGTTTTGTTGGGTTTGAGGCTGCAGCACCTCTCCCGCTCAACTTGCGGATGGTTGGGCCGCTCGAAAACAAGTTGGGGAATCACATTTCTCCTGAGCTGCAGTCCTTTCTGGATAGTCACTCGCGTACGCTGTACGTTGGGTTTGGATCTCGGGTGGTCCTTGCCAACTTTGATGTCGAAAACATTGTTATTGCTTCGTTGATCGCCTTGAAGGATGGTATTGTCGATGGTGTTGTCTGGGGACTTGGAAGCACACGCCAGGATGACTTTCCTGAAACCATTTTGTTTGAAGGCAACCTTCTGCCGCGCGAATATCTTTTCCAGCATCCCAACATGCGAGTGCTTGCGTGGGCTCCCCAAGACGCAGTGCTTAAGCATCCAAACACCAAGCTCTTCCTCTCCCATGGGGGGCTTGGTTCTCTGTTTGAGGCTATCTTCGCCGCCACGCCTGTTCTTTGCATGCCCTTTTTTAGCGACCAGCCCCGCAACGCCCGCAAGCTTGAAGATGCCGGGATTGGGCAATACGTGGACCGCATCACAGCCACCCCCCATTCCTTGGTTTACCAGATGGATGGAATACTGCAAGACAGGAATGGAAGCATCGCCATGAATCTGCGTCGCATGCAAATGCTGGCGCGGATTGGCAGCCGGCGCAGGGAGCTTGGGGCCGATGCCGTTGAGGAGTATGCCTACACCGCCCAGTTCTGCCGACCAATTGAGAAGCATGTGTATGGCCAGATAACCTGCGAAGCCAAGCATCTTATCCCAGCGAGCCAGGGAATGTCCTACATCCAAGCGAACCTGATTGACGTTTACTTGGTTGCGTGGTCTCTGATGATTGGGATTGCTTTTATATTATTGCTGGGAGGCCTGAAGCTATTCTTTTATTTGAAGGCTTCACAAAAAACTACCAAGAAGAAAACTCATTAGCAGTTTGATTACTTATTAAATAGCTTCATATTTTAAGCCAATCAGAAATAGTTTACTTTTTATTTGAAGGATATCTTACTTTAGACTATTTCAGACAAGACACGTTCTATTTGTTGTGATTTTATCATTTTAAAATATTTTTTCAAGTTTTTTAAAAGGTGTCATAACTTTTCCTGAGCATGGTGTTGGTATATTTAGTTTTGGCAGAGCTGACTATATTAATATTTGATTGTGATTTAATAGACTATCTTTCTTTATAAAAATAACAACTATAATTTAAGCCTATTTAAATCAATATATCAAATAGTTATCTTAATTTGAATAAAAAGAAGGAAGTTATAGTTTGTTGGGCTATAACCCAATAGCTATTCTAAATCATTAACAAACCGAGATAAAAGTCTAAGGCACATGCATCCATGTTCTTTCCTAATCTAGAAATCCATATAATCCAAAGGGCTCATTGTATGGTACTAGGGCTGTGGCAGATATGAAACAATGGCTGCTTTATAAAAAGCAGTCATCAGCTTCAGATCCAGAAACAATTCCGGAAAATTGCCATGGCTACAATTTTTCCAGAACTGTAGCCATACACATCCGCAGACGGATGTTTTTTTTGGATTTTTTTAAATAAAATAAATATTTTTATCTTTCAAGCTTTAAAATAAAAAAGGTAAGAATTTGAATTTATTACATACTCAAAAATAAAAAGTTATTAAAAAAAGTATATTTAATCTGGCTGTCAGAACTTTTGGTTCTCCTCTCAGGCCTGGTGGCCTGATTATGATTCACTTTATTATGTAGTTGTGTAATCTTAGTCATTATATTATAGGGAAGCTTGTTTGGCAACAAGTGTTACTTGCAACGTCTGGGATTCCTTGACAGGGCGACAGCTGGCGGTGTCTAAAGGAGGCAACAAGCAAACGGCTTCTAAGCTGGCGGCTTGCGTAGTTCTTCAAGTACTGATGACAGTCTTCAAACTTGTATTTATTCTTCTACTGTGAAAGGTTCTACAGTAGTATATTGATATATTGTCTGCCTTCCATTAGTCCAATGGAAGGGCTTTTATAGAGCTAGCACTCTCTTGCCAGGATAAGATCATCTGGCACATCTAACTCTTGCTTGGTAGTCTTTTCACCCCCAGACCGCCAGCATCAACCCCCAGAGTTAGGCATCCATGCAATGGCATAGGATTCCATATCATAGTACCCTGCAATGGGTACTAATTGCCATAGAGTAATGAACAATCTATTAGCGCGTCAGCAGTGATGGCGCTAATTTATGACTCTATTTTTAGTGCAGGACATATTGTTCCTGGGCGGCCTTTCTTGCAGGGATTTGCAGTGGCACCGTTGATTTGCTAGTGTGAAATGGACACATTCTTTTTGATCCTCAGAGAAACTCATATTATTTAACTTGGCAGTTTGCCAGAGTATTCTGGATTAACTCTAGCCAATTGGGAACCAGTCATAATTGGAGTCTATAATATTCCTGGTTGTTCTTGTAATAAGTGATCCAAATCTACTTCACATAGGCTTCTTAGATCAATTAATCCTATCAGTAGTATTGGAAGCTTCTCCAATAGATGGCTTGGCAGGCCGCCAAGACATTCAAGGTAGAACAAAGTCAGTATAAATTCCTGACACTGGCTCATCCAGAAAAGAGAAACCTGTCTTTGAATGTTTTTTATTTTTAAATTTTGGGTTCCCCTAGGTAAGCGGGATCCAAAATCCAAAAACACAACAGATGAGACGCACCAATTACAGTAAATACTGTAATTGACATGTTTTTAATCCAACACTGCTCTATATGACACAAACTATACTTAAAAGATTTGTCTAGCACATTTCTACTTTTAGCAATCATTAGTTTCTGGACAAGTCTTTCTTCCTGTAGAGCAAAAGGCTGCTATTAGCATTGCACTTCAAATGGATTGTAACAGTGGATCTCTTTATATCTTATATAATTGTGTATTTAATAGAAGTACAAAACAGTACTTGACATCAATCAATCCAACTTACATCAAAGGGCTTGTATAGTTGTGACAATTTTTTCAATGTTTGGGACAATTTACCACTCAATCAAACCAGAAACTTCCCCCATCATGAACCAGTCATACAATTAAGCCCCTTGGTGATAGCCAGTGAACTTGAAAGGTCAAAAGTATGTACTGTAAGTTCAGAACCTAAACTTAAAAAATGTGGGATTGTCAAATCCTTGGTCCAAATTTTGAATCACTTTTGCGGGATGGCCTTTTTTAATTAAATTTAATTCTTTGTTTTCTATTTGAATTTTTGAACATGCAGGAACTCATAGACACTTTGATAAGCTCAAGTCCAACTGCATATTTCCAATGGACAAAACAAATTAACTGGAATCAGATTTGAAGTGTTCAAATCCATCAACCATTTTCATTAAGTTTACTATGTTTTTTGAAATTGCGGGATTGTCAAATCCAAGAACCAGATTTCAAATCACTTTTGAATGCTACTAGTAAACTCAAATAATAATTGCGGGAACTGGAATCCAAATTTTATTTACAGTAAGCACACTAGGAAACACCAAACCAAATAAAGAAGATCCACTCTGGATAACATTAAATAAAAAATCCAATCTTAAAAACCATGTTTAGACATGTAATTAAGTGAAACGTAAAATTGTCTAAACTGGAAATGATGCAATATTATGCACTTTAAATCACTAATATAGCAACCACAAACCCATATAACAATATATGGGCTACCCTCCTGATGACGCAGAATTTTTTTACAAGTTTCAAGGAAGGAAGGAGGGGGAAAGATAAACTATCAGTTTACTACACTATGTATTCATGTATTGCTATTAAGAATACTTGATTACAGTAGATTTTAAAAAAATTCTAATAATAAAATAGAATTTTATATTACAATCTATTTTTATCATGTTTCCTTTTCCTTAGTGTGTTGATAGTTCATTTTCTGTTGATAATGTGCTTGTGTTTAATTGGATAGTTTCACCTCCAGGTGCCTTGGCAATAGGAAATCAAGTTGCCTTTGTGACCACAGCTGGTCTCAGGGAGGTAACTTGATTTCCTATTGCCAAGGCAAATGTGACAGATCCAGGTCTAACCAGTCCAACCTACCATTATCTTTCCCTTGACTCTTATTGCTGTTACCTTCCTGTGACAAAGCTTTGAGGAGCTTTGCCTCCAGGGAGGCAATTTTATGGGACAACACTTTGTTGTCATCCCAACAACAAGCCATGATCTCAACACTCTTTTCCTCTCTTACTCTTAAAGCCTCAATTTCACAATTGGCCATTGCTTTCACTTTTTGTAAAATTTTGTCAGATCTGACCAACAGATTCCAAAAATCTCACACATATATTTGGCTTCCTTGAGCGGGGGTCCTTTCTTTTGCAAAGTAATTGGAGTACAATTCTTTAAATGCAGCTTTTAATTCCACCAAAGCCTCCTCAGGCACAGTATTTGCAACTTCTAGACTTGCCCAAGCTTCCTTGAGAGAACTTGTAGGAACTTCTTTTCTGGTTGCTGCTGTTTTCACACAAATTACTCCAAATTTGGCCCTTTTAAAAGGTAAAAAAGAAGAAATACAATTGAAAAGTAACTGAGGGGAAAGATTCAAAATTGACAATATGTATATTTATTAAAGTTTAGATGTTTTTGCTTATATATCATTTGGGGCATATTTGGCTAAAACCCCATCTGATTCCTGAATCAACCTATGATTCATCATGTGGTCTATAACATTCAAGTCATCAAAACTTATATATTTCCCTAAAAAAATCCCCTGTAATTTCTGCCTATGAGAATTAACCTACAATGAGAAAGAGTTACATGACGCCATTCATCTCAATGTATCAATTTGGCATGGAGATTCCTCAGCTCCCAGCGCCAAAACTCTGTGGAATAAACACATTCAAAAACTCAGCTATCAACATTCCAACTGGGAACCAGCTGATCAAACCTAAATCCCTAGACAACATTGCCTTTATTTAGTTATCTTTGCATTTAATTGTTTTTTGCGTTGAAACCCCATTAAAACACTTTGAAACTTGAACCAGGTGCCACTGCAGCGCCCAGAAACTTTCCCAGGCGGCGCCACAACGCTCCAGCGCCTGAATATTCACTGGGTGTTGCCTCAGCGCTTTAAATATCAATTAGGTGGCGCTATGGCAATTCTAACCTAATAAATTTGCCAAAACAGCGCTTTTAACCCAAATTTGGGGGTTTTCTTATGGTTAACCTTAACCAAACTTCTTGAAACAGTCAAGAAAATTAATATAATTAAATTCTCATTTTTATATCCCCATGAATTTATTAATTAGTCTTCCCAGTTAAATAAGTTGTTTTTAAGGCGCCTAGTCCCCAAGATTGCTTTGGCCAATCTTGTCTCAATTTTACTAGCTAGCCTCACCTGGATAATCACCCATAATCTATTCTTTTATTAAATATAGATACCAAGTTTCCAGAAATCTTCATCTGAAGAATTCCTTTCAAACCTACCTACATGAAATAAACAGCAAAAACAGAACAAATTTATATTTTGGAGTATTTATTTGGCTAAATACTCAACAGTGACTGTTGTATGGTCACATGGCCCCTTCCTTCTTTTCAAGGGAATTGGCCTCATCCTCCCAGACCTTTATTAGCTCTAATTCCCCATGAAGCAGCTTAAGGAATTGAGAATGAATACAGGATCATTCTTCTCCTAGGACGGCTCTGACTCCTTGAATTAGGTAGTTTGGCCCTGGACCAACCAAGATAATCTTCATAGGACCCACCCATATCTGAAGACCTCGTATGGGGGTTTTCTCTCAGCACTTTTGATCAAACCACACCAGATCTCCAACCTGGAAATGATCACGGGAATTACTCCAGGTTTTGAGTTTCACTTGGCAGCACGTCTCTCTCAAACCTGCTCTTCCTTACTCCTTGCCTTGGAAAATAACTTCTGCATCTTGACTGCATGTTCTTCTACAGCGTCTTCATAGGAATTCTTTTCCACAAACTCCCATTGACCAACCTCAGTGCTTGTTGTAGTTTCCTGGCCATATAACATAAAGCGGAGAAACCCCAGTAGCATCTTGGGGCAATGTACAGTATGTCATGACACTCATTGCCAGGTGATTTTTCCAATGGGTTGTGGCTCTGTTAGCCAATTTCTCCATGATGCACTTCAGTGTTACAATGGTTCTTTCAGCTAAACCATTTGACTTGGGATTATATGGGGCTGAGGTTAACTTAGAAATGCCCCATTTCAAGCATTTCTTAGTCAACGCTGGCCCTACGTAGGGTGATCCATTATCAGTGAAAAACTTCTCAGGATAACCATTACATGCTATTATTTCTTCTCAAAGAAATTTAGTAGTTGCTACACTTGTTTCTTTGGTCAATGCTCAAACTTCTACCCATTTGGTAAAAGAATCAATGGCCACCACAAAGTATTCTTTTTGACCACTTGCTAGCGTAATGTGACCAGTATCTATTGAGACCAACTCAAAAGGATAATGTGATACCACTGACTTGAGCTGCACCTTGGATTTTGCCGCTGAAAATTTAGAGCAAACATCACATTCTTGCAAAATCTGAAGGACTGTAGCTCTCATCTCTGACCACCAGTACCAAGCTTTCACTGCTTGCCATGGTTTCTCATATCAAAGGTGACCTCCCCATTGTACATAGAGATCTCTAACTATTTGTAGACGCTTAAATTTTTCTACATAAATCCTATTCCTCAATAAAGCTTCCCGTGCTTCTTGCGTCTCAATTTCTCCACAGGCCAACAGTGCTTGGGACAACAAGTCTGGAATCTGATTTTCCAACCCTGGAAAATAGATGATATCATAATCATATCCAAAGAGCTTCTCTGTATACAATTTCATTCTGCCTTGTAAGTCTTCCTTTGTCCAAATTGCTCTCAAGGCTGTGTGGTCAGTGACAATAATAAACAACATTCCTAGGATATACATCCTAAAATGTTCCACCACCCATACTATTGCCAATCCTTTACGTTCAGTAGCCAAGTATTTTTTTTAGTTGTTCCCAATGTCTTAGAACCATACACAATGGTATGTTGGGACAACTTTGATTCTCCTTCTTGAGTAAGAATGGCACCAAGACCAGTTGAACTTGCATCTGTTTCAATGTAGAATGACTTTGATCAGTCAGGGAATCTTAGTATGGGGGCTTCCAAGAGCTTCTTCTTTAGCTCTAAGAAACTTGACTCTTGCTCTTTTCCCCAAACAAATTGGGTGTTCTTTCTTGTTAACGCAAACAATGGCTCTCCAAGTGCAGAGCAATTAGATATGAATCTCCAGTAGAAATTCACTGACCCCATAAAGCCCCAAACCTCTCAAACTGACTGTAGCAACCACATCCTTAACAATGGAGTAACTCTCTCAGGACTTGGCTTAATCCCTTGAGAATTCACGATATGCCCTAACACCTTGACCTCTTGACAGGCAAGCTTAGTCTTAGATACACTAATCTTCAACTTTTCTTTCTTGATTCGGCAAAATACCTCATCAATATCCTCTAGATGTTGCTCCCAGGAAGGGCTATATCCAGTAATATTGTCTATATATACCAAGACACATCTAGGCTATAATCCTGTCATAATCTGGTCCATTAAACGCTGAAACACAGCACCTGCTGTTTTCATTCCCAATGGCAAGACCTTCCATTGATACAGACAGTCAGGTGTAGAGAATGCTTTGACCTCTTGGGTAGTCTCATCAATTAACAATTAGTGATAACCCTTGGTCAGGTCTAAAGTGGTAAACCAGGAAGATCCAGCCATGGCGCCCAGCTGGTCTTCAATCCTGTGCATTGGGTAGGCATCATTTACAATATCCTTATTCACCATTTGGAAATCAATACAAATGTGTATGTTCCCATATGGCTTTGGGACACAAACCATTGGAGCCAAGTAAGGACTGATGCTTTCCTCAATCAGGTTGTCCTGTTGCAACTGAACCAATGTAGATTCAGTATTCGGAAAGGAGGAAGATAGCAGTCCAATAGAAAGGACAGTAATAATAAGAATAATGTGTTGTTTATTGTAGAATAATGTGATTAATATTCTATATGGAGAAAGCCACATGGCCTTAAGGGGATGGCAAGGTGGCTTGTTCCAGGTAAGGATTGGAGCCAAGGAATAAATCATGTGGGGATCAAAAGGTTGAATTGATAGTGCTCCTAATTAGGAGAAAGTGCCCGCAATTCAATATTGCCATCAGATTGTTTCATGTTGTTAGATACATCAAGAGACAACTCATTGAGTGCCCCCTGTGTATCATAAGATACATTGGCAGGCAAGTCTGGAGACTTGGTTGCAACAATATTGCTTTGAATTCTTATCATGTTGTTATCCCTTTCAATTATATGTGGCTCATAGCTTGCATCAGGTAATGGTTTAATGTTCTTCATAGGTCCTGTAAAGTCTGCATCCTGATAACATGGTATTATGTTGAGCTGTATGCTTCTGGATTTTTATTTACTATTTTGATGTGATACCTTAAGGAGGGTTTGGCATCTTTTGACATCTGGAGTTGATGCTCCCATGTCTCCAAGTCACAGGGGTGTAGCTTGTTGTGGCGTGGGAATGCCTTTACTGTTGCTATTTTTCTCTTCCTCTGTGTATGACCACTGTTTTAGTGAGGCCATACTGGGTTCACACACTTAGTGATATTTGCCTGTGCAGATGCTCTGTCAGTAGGTTGTTTCCTGATGTCTTATCAGCTAAATATATAAATTAGTCCACTTCAGTAGCATACCTAGCTTTAAAGCCTTTTATGTTGGGTGGGTTAGTTGCCAATAGGGCTGCTGGATAATAAATCAGCCACTCGGAGAAAATATGGCACTGATTCTGGTGGAATTGGCCAGGCCCCAATTTTATTGGAATAAGGGTCTTACTTTACCACTGGTGTGGATCCAGTTTGAATCTTATTATGTACATTAATGGGCTCTGTTGCACTTTATTTTTAAATAAGTTAAATATAGAGTTTCAACTTAAAGGCTGTTTTAAAAGTAAATTTTATTTAATATAGGTAATATTTTTTGTTGTTTATTATGATTGCCACAAACCCTTGGATTTCACACCGGATGCCAAGCAAGTGGCACTAAACCCCAGAGGAGAGAAAGCCTTTCTCACCTGGATCCTTTCTAGAAAAATTGGGTTCCCCAAGCTAAAAGAATCCACGGTTCCAGAAAGGATCCAATTTGCCACCTAAATCAAGGCAAAAGTTGGAATCCACTTGGATTTTGTCTACCATACCCCTAGTTACCAAGCTGCTTGAAATCTCCTGTCTCAATCTCATGTAAAGGGGTGCTGTCTCTAAAATAGGAATGTTTGGTTAAATACCATCAACTTATTAAAACACAGGGTCGATTATTAGGAAAGTTTAAGCCCACAGGGGCTTACACTTGTTCATGTTGAGCTTTGTCAGGCTTGACGTCAAAGCCAGCAAGGGATCCACGTCTCTTTGCATTGAGAGCAGGTTGTAATTGACTGCTTAATAAAGTGGCAAACCAATTTACCGCTGGGATTGGGTTGCGTTCCTTTACACGCGGCAATTGAACCCTAATAAAAATGATTCTGTTTAAAAAGATGAAACCCACATAAACAACTTATGATCGCTTCTCAATGACGATTTTCTTTTCTTTTTACAAATCTGCTTGTGCAGCATAGTTACGACAGTTTCTGCATGGAAAGTCTACTTCAATATTATCTACCTAGCCAAGGATTTAATTCTTTTAAACAGATCAATTTATGCTTGGGCAGATCAAATATGATATCGGAAATGAAAGTATTATGCATTATTCTACCAAATTTAGGATCCAAAGTTGTCGTTTTATTTGAAGCTGTGTCTGATCCACCATTGTTGATTGAAAAACAGTAGATCTAATCAGATTTGGCGCTATTAAGGTGGTGGAAATATAGTCATCATTCATGACTATATTTCCACTGGAGCCGATTGATAGTTTCAATAAAATACGGAACTGGTTAAATTGGGAGCTCCATTGATGTACGTGTTATGCCTACTGACGTAAAAAGTTTTAGCATATGGTTCTCAAAATTGAGAAGTATTAGGAAGAAATCCTAAGTTAAAACTGCTTCCGCGGTTTAATTGCTATGTAAGTTGCATATCAATTTAAGCTTTATTTTCCTACAACCCTTTTCGGTTATTAAAATATACGTATAGCATGATGCACTCTACAGTTGAACAGACAACCACCCAGATCGCTGCCGCCACTGCTTACATCAAAGGTCTTCTTCCTCAAGGCCAAGAGGTGCAAGTATGTATTGTTTGCGGCTCTGGCTTGGGTGGTCTTGCTGATACCCTAGAAAATACAACAACCATCAAATACTCTGATATTCCTCATTTCGCAACTTCTACAGGTAAATATTCTATTTACCCATATTCCTTTGAAACATATAGAGCCAATATACCCTATTTTTAAAAGTTTTTTTGTTCTGCCTCCATTTTTCTTTGCTATGTATACCTAGTTTTTTGTTCTTTTACTATACTTGTCTGAACGAAACCTTTCATCTCTTATTCCTAACTTCCTACTTTAGTTTCTGGTCATGCTGGAAAGCTTGTTCATGGAACTCTCGAAGGAAAGTCCGTACTTTGTATGGTTGGTCGTTTCCACTACTATGAGGGACATGCTCTTTCCCAAGTCATTTTTCCCAATCTGTGTCATGGCTGCCCTCGGCATCAAGATTTTAATCGGTAAAGATTTCACTTTTCTATAGCTTATGCTTTAGCTACAAATGCTGCTGGTGGTCTGAATCCTGATTACAATGTTGGCGATGTTATGGTGATCGAAGATCATATCTCCCTTGGGAACTTGGCTGGAATTCACCCTTTGGTTGGACCTAATCTTGATGCCTTTGGCGAGCGTTTTACTGCTACTTCCGATGCTTACGATCTTGAACTTCGTCGCACTGCTTTCAAGGCTGCCAAGCTCCTCCCCGCCGAAAAAGGTGGGTTGACTATGCACGAGGGGATTTATGCAAATGTCAGCGGTCCCACATACGAGACCCGTGCAGAATGTCGTTTGCTTCGGTTGGCCGGTGCTGATGCCGTGGGAATGTCCACAATTCCCGAAGTCATCACTGCCAAGCATTGCGGTCTCAAGACACTAGCCTTATCCCTCATTACAAACAAAGTTGTAATTGCCCGCCAGCCCCCCTCCTACGCCCCACCACCAGCCGATCTTCCCAAGGAAGTTCACGCTTCTCACGAAGAAGTCCTTGCCGCCTCTGCTTCCAAGGCCCTTCTCTTGCAAGACCTTATCCGAGGAATCTTTTCGGCTATATAGGTAGCCAACCCTTGAAATAAGAAACAAAACATTCCATCATAGGGTGTCAAACTATTGTTATTTGAATCAGTTTGTTTTAAATCATCGAAACTCGATTTGGGAGTTTCGTTCAAACCATAATGGTATGAAACATCATGAATCAAACTTAAAAGCAAAATTCATCATTACTTGGTAAGCCAGCCAAACCACATCCTTTTATATCTGAAGCAAGCAGATTTAGACTAATATGATAGACAGCCTATACAATATAAACCGAGTTTCCATCGTTAAAAACACAATATAAATCCAACCAGTCAACAGGATCATTATAAAGGCTTTACTTAAATTAGAAACTTTAATGTTAGCAAAAGCTAGATGCAATTAGTAAGCTGCTCTTAAGCATCCTAAGTTAACCTTCACATCCAAGGATTCCCTTGTTGGCTTCTGGCATAAGTTAGAATTGAGTTCAACCCTCAACTTGGATTCTATGGAGAAGATCAGCTATTCTAATATACAGGGTAAAGTGTCTCATGTAGGGCACTTGGTTCCCATCCGAAATCATTTAAATTACCAACCAAAGTATAGAACTTTGAATCAAGTGAGATGAGAGAGTCCCCCTCAATTCTGATAACGCTATTTCCAGCACCTTAATTTCTAAAATCTTTCTTTCTGACACACAGTAAAGTACACAATCATAAACCTTTATTTCTGACAGCATAAATAAGTGCATGCTCATAACCCCATATCTCTAACAATTTGAAAATCAAAACTTAAAATTAAGATCGAACAAAAAATATTATAGCAGTCAGCAAGCAGCCAAAACTTTAATCATAAGCAAAACTGATATCATAACATCTCTGATCACTCCCTCTCAGGAAATCCTTTCCCCAAGAAATGTTCAGCTGCTGAATAGTAGGTTGCACTGTTGTCACACCCCAACCTTGTATGAGGATCAAACCTTTTGAGTCCTAAGCGGAACACTACTTGGACAGGCTTGTGACTTAAGAGGAACAATACTTGGATAAGCCTCATGACCACCATGACATACATGGACAATATTTGGCTTATCATAATACCATACAACATTTGATTCTCATATCAAATAACATACTATTCTCTTCTATATTTCCCCTTATTCTGTTTCATATACTCCTGGGAAGTATATACTCAACATTGGTAGCAGAATTAGGTTATGGACACCTACTCACCCCAAGAAAAGATTCCTCCAAAGAAAGAAACCCAGAGGATGGTGCCCTTTACCAGCTGGAGGTAAAAAGAGGGACAGGATATCCTTGCATGATACACTGCTGTCAGCAGCATGCTCATACCCATCAAAAAGTTTAGCTTTCTCACCCCTCACAGGGCCCTGAATCCACCTGCACCAGCAGTCACACCTGAGGTACCAAACATGGCATTCTAATGCCTGTGTTTGGCTGAAATTGGGGCATTCACAGGGCTCCACCAAGAAAATTCCACCCTCTGGATTCAAAGCACACAAAGCAAGTTCACACAGGTTGGCTATTTCATAGACTCTGGGCAAGAAAGGCCTCCCTCCCAGTCACAAGAATAGCCTCACAATTTGTAAGCAGAAGGTTTCAGAACAACCTCACCCAAAATTGAAAAATGGGCGGTGTTCAACCCCGCCTGCATCAAGAAACTTTTGCTCAGAGATACTGATACCATGATGACCCAAGAAGCTCAAGAGGGCAGGGGCCATTAACAGGTACGCCACAGCATACAGGGGCATCCATGGCATAGCTTCCATAGATGGGGATTTCAGCTGCTCCTGGCCCACCTGGACCTCTACATCCGGTGGGGGGGGGGTTCCTGAGAACTTGCAGGCGGACAGCCTGGAGGCCCTGAAGAAAGGGCCCACCACAGGATTGGAGCTAACGTTACAATGTAGGATAATGATTTATTGAGGATGGCCCAGGTTTGGCTGGTGGGCACCATGGAATCAATAAGGCCAGTAAGAGTGATGGACATTACCCTGAATATTTGAGTTGAGGTGGATTCATTGGCTGTAACTGATTCCTGTGGGCGGTTGAGCTGCAGGATAAGGGGTGGGGTCATCAGTACTAGGTAGGCGAACAGGTGGTAGTATTTGTCTTAGAACAGCAGGGGGCACAGTGATCCAGGCTCCTTCTCTGCCAATGACTTCACTCTCTCTGGTCCTGGCCTTGAGGTTGTAGAGTAGAATTTCCTCTAAGGTGAATTCTGAATACGCTGGGTTGGATGGGTATTCAGTAAAATGTACCAGGCCAAAGGGTGCTCCTTGTCACAGCCCATATCAGAGCCCAGCTGGGCTCTCATAGGGGAGGCAGGCCAGGCCTGGAAAGCCATGTACACAATAGGCACAATGCGGACCAGGTAGTTGACTGCAGTGGCTAGGGGGCGCCAACTCCCAGTATGGGGCATGACCTAGTTGGCCAGCCCCAATACTGTGATGTAGACAAGCCCCAACTTGCTGAAGTCCTGGGAAGGAGGTGTATTGGATAGGGGGAGTAGCAGGAATCTCCTTCATAACAGGAGGGAGATTCAGATAGTGGGGGTGGTAATACTCAAAGTCAAGAGTGCGGGGTGGATTGACTGTGAAGGCAGGAGTATAGCCAGGAGGATATGGGTAGGCAAGATTGTATTGTGTTGTGGATTCCCGAATAGATGCAAAGAGAATATTTAAATTGGTGCAAAAATAGACAATCCCTGCAATAAGATAATGACTTCTGGGCATAAACTTGCTTTATTAAGATATCAACAGTGAGGAGGGCTTCTCCTCCTCACTACTTATACTTACTGGTAGGTTTGTGACCTTTTGTGCCACCAGGGAACTGATGGCATCAAATTTAGTTGAACTTACAATTTTCACTGAAATTTGTGTACTTGGGCCTAGAAGTGGATGCTCATTGGTTGGTATAACATAAACCTCTCTTGAAATGCAGCATGCCAAGGTTCCATAGCTATTTATAGATCCCGTGAGCAATCAAGCGCTCCCAATCTACCATTTCCTAATAGTTGAGAGGCCCAAATTTGATAATAGAATTGAAGTCAGGGATTCAAGGCTCGTGTGCCTCTCAAATCTCAGGCCATTTTTTAGTTGAAAGGGGGTTTTCTTGCTCTGGGAGATACTTGGTAGGGGTTCCTAAGCTGTGGGGGTTTTTGCCTCTAGGAAGGCCAGCTGATTGTCAAGGGCATTCTGGGCCCTGGCATCATCTCCTACCATAGTTAAGCTTGCAGAGTACGACTCTTTTTTTTGAGACTTGTATTCCTTCAGCAGGGTAGCAGCATTCTCCAGGTTGGATTCTGGTTCCCAAGTATTCTCTTCATTGGGGTACCCTTTCCATTTGACCAGGAAGTGAGGTTTTTGATATTAGAGTTTTTGTCCCGGGAGGCTTCAACCTCATGTTCCATGAAACTTCCTACTTTGATGGGTAGGGGAGCTGTTCTCACTATATGATGCAGGAGAGAAGGTCCTTTCTTTTTTGATAACAGGGAGCAGTGGAATACGCCATTAATCTTTTATCTGGGGGCAGTTCTAGTCGGTAGGCTACGGTACCAATGTGTTGTAAGACCTTGTAAGGACCTGTTTGTTGGGGGCTTAAGCTAGCGCAAGGGGAAGTGGTCTTGATGTTCCTTGCGCTGAGGTACACAAGGTCTCCTACTTTGATTGGGGGCCAGGGCTTTGCTTCTTGTTGGTAAAGTCCTTGTATACTTGTACTTCTCTTCTCAGGTTCTGGGCACATTCTTCTTGGCACACGTGGATGTTGCTGACCCAGTCTCGTCCTTCTGGGTTGTCAGCTTCCTCTGTGGGAGGGGCATTCCATGTGGGGTTGAATCTGTAGTTGGCTTTGAAGGGGAACATACTGGTGGAGCTGTGCCCTTGATTGTTGTACACAAACTAAGCCATTGGTAGGTGTGTTACCCAATTGTTCTGTTCTGAGTTAACGTAACACTGTAAGTACTGTTTGCGGACCTATTTTACTCTCTTGATATGTCTGTTGCTCTGGGGGTGATATGCAGTAGAAAAAAATCTTTTTATTCCCAATTCTTTTAGGATTTGGGCCCAAACTTGGAGGTAAATTGTGGGCCTCTGTCTGAGACCACTTCTTGTAGAAGTCTGTGGTTCATGAATAATTGGTTCCAGAATAGAGTGGCAGTTTCCTTTGCTGTTACTTTGGTTATTTTTGAAATGAAGTGAGCTATTTTGATGAAATGTTTGACAATTACAAGGATGGCATTGAATCCTTTTGAATTAGGTAGTTCCACAATATAGTCCATGAATACTGACTTCCATGGACCTTCTGTAATCTGAAGGGATTGTAGCAATCCTTCTGGCTTTCCTTGCTTAGTCTTGGTACATTCACATGTCTTGCAACCACTGATGTATCCTTCAATTTAATTCTTCATCCTGGGCCACATCTAGTTCTCTGGATCTCTATGAGAGTTTTGTACGCCCAGGGTGTCCTGACACGGGGGAGTTGTGGTATTCCTTCAGTATCTCTAAGTGCAGTGGATCTTCTGGTACATAGGTGCGTCCATGTAGCTGCAGGGTGTTTCCATGTAGAGATTAACCTGTTCATTGGTATCAACTGTTGATGTCTTTCTTTAATTCCTCCATGATGGAGATGCAGTGCTGGTCTACAGTCTGAGCTAGTTAGATTTCTTCTCTTCTACTGGCTAGTCCCAGGAATAGGAGCATTGGTTCAATCATGTTTGGGGACAGCAAGGATTTAGTGTTGTATTCTTCAATCTCTTTGGCGCTAGGGAAGAGGTCTGCTCTTTGGCTTAGGGCATCAGGTATAATATTGATCTTGATAGGTTTGTACCTGATTGTCAAGTTGTAATCTGCTAGGAATAGGGCCCATCTAGCTTGACGCTGATTCAGTTGTTGGGGTTTGAAGAAGTATGTCAGGTTCTTGTGTTCAGTCATGATTCTCACTGGGTGGCTGGCGTCACACAAGTATCTTCTCCAATGTTTCAAGGACTGGATGATAGCAAGCATCTCTTTATTGTAGATGAGGTAGTTCAACTCAGGCAAAGTGAACTTCCTTGAGTAGTAAGCTACAGGGTGCAGCTTACTATCATGCCCCTCATGAAGCAACACTTCCCCAATGAAAATTCAGAGGCATCTGTTTCCACAATAAATGGCTTATCATAAACTGGCATTGCCAAGATGGGGGCGGAAATAAAGGCGTTCTTTAGCAACACAAAGGCAGATTTGGCGCCGTCATCCCACACAAAGGGGTGTTTCTCAGAGGTAATGTCAGGGACCCACCTACTTGGAATTAATCTCCCAAGGTGGTGAATGATAGCAGAGGGATTAAGACCAGTAACCAAGAAACCCAGGGCAGGGAAACCATGTCAAGATGGAAGAGCTCCTTAACTAGGCAATAGCGGCCTAAAAGTGGAGTGAAGTGGCCTAGGAAGAAGTATGCTCCTAGATAACACAAGAGGAAGGCAGAAGCCAACAAATGAAAGACCTGGGGTTTTACAATTGAGTGGATGGACTGGTGGTTCCAATGCTCTTCCTTCTGAGGGGGGTTGTGAGACAAAGGTGTGGCAGTATACCATACTCTCTGGATTACTCTGCGCCAAGAGCTGTCTAAATACTGAGTTTTTGGATAAGTGCCTGAATCTGCACGCAAACCAATTAAAATTCTGGTGAACACAGCCAGCAACAAAAGCATCCAAAAGACCCATTTATACCCAAGAGACTCCCTAAGAGAAATCTTGGATAATCTCATGGTTAGGATTAGGAAAGGTTAAGACAAACTAAAAATAGGCAAATGCTGCACTTGGGTGAATGTAGACTTTATTGATTGAACAAGTATTAAAATGTGACTTACTAGCCTTATATAGCATGGTAGTAATAAAATGGTTTGGATAGAAGATAAATGAGATCAGAAGATGTGGGGAATGAATCTGGGGAAATTTGGAGAATCTGGGGTTACTGGAACTCATAATGAAGTTTTTTGCAAACAAAATTAGCATAATTATGTTCTCCAAAACAAAATGGTTATCTTATCTGAAGTTATTAACAAGACCCAGAAGATCAAGCTCTGGAGAAGCCCCAGTTTTCTCCAGCTGATGACTGGAGAACCAGGAAAGTACAAAAAAGCAGAACCAGAGTTTTTGGAGCTAGAATACCAAGAAACAGTGTCAACTGCTGTGTAGACGTCACCTAGGATGGTTTGGCAACAATTTGAAGTTGATTTGGTGCCAGTTGATTGGCTGCAATCTCCTGTTGAAGGTGAAAATTGATTGAAAGTAACATTAATACAAACATTATCTTCTAGCTGACTGATTAAGTCCAGGGAAGTCTTGGGTTTGATCCCTGTCCCTGGAGTAACAGAATAATCAATTTCAACCAGGTTGTATAAACAAGGTAAAATAGAACATATACTATTGACTAATTTAGGTTTTCCGGTATTTCTTAATAACCCTGAATTGAAGCGCACCTCTGTGGTTGACTTTTCCAAGGAATTGATGTCAGGAATTTCAGAAGGAAAATTTCTGACAGGTAAGGCAGGCCAAGGGAAAGCAGATTGAAGAAAAAATTTAGACAAATTCCCAGCAGAAGTTTTCAAAGCCCAGGAAACTTCTGACCTCCTTGTGGTTCTAGGGTTCAGGCCATGACGTCACAGCCTCTATTTTTTGGTTGTCATTGAAAAGTCTCCTTTCAGTACATTGTAGCCCAAGAACTCTACTTCCTCTTGGAAGAAATCACATTTCTGTAGTTTAACAAAGAGTCTGTGTTCCTTGAAGTGTTGTAGGACATCTTGAAGGTGTTCAACATGTTCTTTAGGGGTGTGACTGTAGATGAGGATGTCATCTAAGTAGGCTATACAACACTAATCCTTGAGTCCTCCCAAGACCACGTCCACTATAGTTTGAAAGGTGCTGGGCGTGTTGCACAACCCAAATGGCATAACAAAAGTACTTTTAGAGACCTTGTCTAGTCTTGAAAGCAATCTTCTATTTGTTGCCAGGCCTGATCTGGATCTGGTTAAAGGTATTCCTTAAATAAACCTTTGAGAAGATGTTGGCTCCTGAAAGCTGGTCTGATAGTTCTTCAGCATTGGGTACAGGGCAACTGTTCTTCATAGTGATGCTGTTTAGGTCCTGGTAATTGACACAAGGACGTAGGTTGTCACCCTTCTTTTTAAAAACAGTAAGGGGATGAACAAGGAGATTTGGAGACACGTGTATATCCCTTCTTCAACATCTTGTCCAAGTACTCTCTTAAGGAGGCTTGTTCCTTCATGTTACAACTGTAGACAGGTCCATGCTTAGATTGGATTTTGGGGAGGAGGTCAATGTGTGGCCAAACTGAATGTGTTTAGGCAAGGAAGTGGCTTCTTCCTCTGAGAAGACAAACTCCCAAGGTTCAAACATTTTAGGATCTTGGCTTTGCAAGATTCCATGGCAATGTTGTTTAACTCAGGAGTCTGCTGAGGGTTCAAGCAGGAAACCTCTAAAGTTTGACTCTCATGAGTGATCATCACCTGATGATTCTTATAGTCCAAGTTCAATTGGTGGTCAACCCAAAATTCAAAACCTATCACTACAGGTTTGGGAAGCTTCTCCATGACGTGGAATCTGGTGGACAGGAACTTCCCCTTTAACTTCAGGGAGACAGACTCTTTGCATTTGTGGGACAGGTCTGTTGTCTTGTTACTTAAGGTTACTAGTTGGGAGTTTCCCTGGATTAGTACACCCAGTTTCTCAGCTAAGCTACGTTCCATGTAGTTGAGGGTTGCCCTGATGTCTAAAAGGGCTACATTGTTCATCTCATGATCATGGTAACATAAAGTAGTGTCAATGATAAGATGAGACTGGAAAGCGTTGTTTATTGCTGAAATGGTGGCTCCTTGAGTTCTGTTGAAGCGGCTAGTGCAGTCCTTGAATAAGTGGCCACTCTGGTGGCAATAGAAGCATAGTGTCAGAAAGCCAGGAATAGGTAGAGGAATTGGTTGACTCAGGACGGAGTACAGCTGGGCCAGTGGGTAATGCCCACCATAGGATGGGTGCTAACATGATAATATAGGATACAGATCACCCAAGCAGGGACCAGGGCCCAGAGTTGGGCATCATAGTGTCTACCATTCCCATCAGAGTAATGTAGAGTACTCCAAACAGTTGAGTGGACATAGTTTTGGCGGCGGTGGGGGTTCCATTGAGTGGTTGGGCTGCAGGGTTAAGAGCAGAGTCATGGGGACAAATTAGGCAGGCAAATAATTGTATTTGCCTTTGAACAATCTTGGCGGCCTCTTGTACCACTTTCCTTTGTGTCCTATGTATTTGGTTTCTCTAGTCCTTTCAAAGGGATCAGCAATGAGGATGGTCTCCAAATTGTAATCTGAGTAGGCGGGGTTGGGCAGATATTCAGTAAAATGCACATGTCCAAATGGGGCTCCGGGGGGGACAGTATAGTGCCTGAGGAGGATCAGCAGGTTGGTCTCTGGAGGGGGTGGTTGCCTGATTGTCTACTTGGCTGGAGTTGAGATGAAAGATCACTAAGACTAGATAAGGTAGGATTTTTTCTAACCAAAGGTTCATAAAACTTTATTATATAAAAATGACAATGGGGACATTCCCATTTTGCCAGGGTTCTTATACCAGGTGGTTTTGCTTCTTTGCTTTTTTCAGAATTCATGTCTGGGGACAGTTCATTGGCAGGATTTGGTCCTTGGCTTCTGGTTTTTTGTGCAGCTGATCCTAGTTATGCTTGCTCTAATGAACAGAGGTGGTGATGCTTTGTTCTGCCGCCACTGTTAACCAAATCACCTGAGCAGTCAAATTGTATTACCCATTCTGGACTGGAGGCTGGCATTAGCTGGTGATCATTGGCGGGACTGGCAGGAGGCCTTGTTGTAAACTCCTTTAGGCAAGCTACAACTTCAGCATAGGTCTGGGTCTTTGGCGGCACATGGCTAATAGCAATCTGATGTTAATTTGGGGAATTGTCTTTAAGAGTCTGGCATGTCTCAGAGTAATTTGACAACTTGGGTCTGCAACTTAGTAAGCTGGCGGGTTTCTGTACATTTTGTGTGACTTGAGTAGCCTTTGGAGGGTTGGGGTTTGATTCTGGGATTTCCAAGATTGATTTCAAACCTTCAGTCTTGATACTTGGCAGGTTGACAGGTT
Organism: Entomophthora muscae; assembly: GCA_014839935.2. Lineage (NCBI taxonomy): Eukaryota > Fungi > Entomophthoromycota > Entomophthoromycetes > Entomophthorales > Entomophthoraceae > Entomophthora > Entomophthora muscae. Next base: position 40,465 of record QTSX02005801.1, read on the forward strand.
TCTGTCCCACCTGGCTGGGGAAAGATATCTCTGGTGGTCCAGGATTTGGCTCAACTGGCAGTCTGGCTGGTTCCTGTCTATCCTGGTTGTGAAAAGGCTTTTTTTGAGACCCAGGGTTCAATTCCCAGGTTTTCAATACCAGTATTGAAATGTCATTCATGACACATACCCCACTTCTGATGTGGATTTGGTACTCTTTGGGGGTCATGTTCAAACAGGGCCTACTTGCACCAGGGGTTTGGTTGTTCCGGGGTTGACCAGTGTGGTATCCTTATGGTTGGCTGAAGTCCATGCCTCTGGCAATAGCCAGGAGCTCTCTTTAGGGAGGTTGCATTGGTGGTGTCTTATTAGGCTGACGTGGTGTGGGTTCAGACTATTTCTGAAATGCAGGCCCAATATTTTGTCAGGGATCTCAGCTGCCTCTGCAAGGAGTAGGAATTATTGTATGTAGGTCTCCAGGTTGTCCCTTCCTTGGGTCAGGCATATGCGCCCCATTGTTGTGTTTGGCTCCAGGGGACAACATCCTGGAGGACACGGCGGGAAATCTTTATAACAAAAGATTTGAGGTTTGAAGCTAGCCTTGGGTTAGCCTTCAGGGCAAAATTAAAGGAACATACCTTAATTTCCTGGAAAACAAGATGTAAAAGTCCTTTTGGCAAAAAGGACAGGAAAAAGCTTGAAGATTATTAAAGCCAACACAAATGTGGATAAACTTGTCTTTATTAGGAGTAATGATTCTACTTTAAATAGTAGACAAGGGACAGTGATCACTCATTAGGAAGACAGAGTGGCTGAGGGGGTCACATTAGGATGAGGTCATACCAGGATCAATCACAGACAGGTACAATAATCCAGAATGGGTGGATATTGAACCAGACCCATTTGCGGAAGGCAAGAAATTTCCAAACTCAAAGGCAAACCCAGCCAAATCTTTGCAACTATCAATATTTGAAGGCCAGATTAAAATAGCATTAATTGCGCAATTTACGACATCTCCCCCCTCAAGATTGGACACAGGGAGTTGATATTTGCGGAGAAATTTGGAGTGAACACGGGCAAAAGGACGTCCAGAAGACAGTAGTTTCACGGTATACTCAACACCCTTCTTAAAGGTGACCTCACAGGGCCCAACCCAGAGGGAATCCAGCTTATGGGCTCTACCACCTGTACAATTCTGGTAGTAGAAAACTAGATCACCTATTTGATACTCAGGGAGGAGAGCTCTAAGCAGCATTGGACAGGGGAGAGCTCCAAGGCCTTAACCTTGTAAGCAGTGGAGTAAGCTGTTGCCTGGATGTCAATGATACAATTGGTTAAGTCTTTAACATGGGCCTCAGGATTTGCAGACATATCAAATTTGATCAAAGGGGGTCCCAAGATTGAGGGGGTAGCGGCCTCACGTCCATACAGCATGGCAAAAGGGGACTGGCCAGTCACCTGATGCCTACTGAGTTGGTAAGCAAAGAGGGCAGCAGGGAGGAACATATCCCAATTGGCAGCATCAGAGAGCGTGAGTTTCCTCATTATGGACACCAGGGTGGAGTTTGCTTGTTTGACAGTTCCATTGGTTGAGGGGTTATATGGCACAGAGAACAATTGGTGAGTTCCCATAGCTTTAACAATAGAAGTGATGAGGCAAGCATTAAAGTTGGTACCATTGTCAGAGAGCAGGACTTGAGGGCAGCCATGTCAATAGAAAATGTCTTGCAGCAAGAAAGTAGCTGTGGTCTTAGCAGTTATATCTTTTGTTGCTCTGGCTTCAACCCACTTGCTAAAGTGGTCTACAGCAACCAAGATAAACCAACACCCCAACCTAGACCAAGGGAAAGGCCCAACAGCATCAATACTCACCGTGTGGAAGGCATGCTTTGGAGGGATGAGTTTGAACTGGTGTTGGGACAGGCAAGGGCGTTGGAGCTGACAGGAATGACAGGAGGCAAGGACATCAGGGATCAAGAGGCGCATGTTCTCCCAATAGAAGTTTTTACACAACCAGTCATGAGTCTTGGCTATGCCTCCATGGCCAGTGTCAATGTGAGCTTGGAGGATAATGGCTATCCTCATGCTAGGGCAAACATAGGGTAGGTAGGCATTGTTAACCTTTTTGAAGAGTTGTCTATCACAAATTATAGTGTCCTTGGATAGGGTCTGTAGTGCCAAGCAGATGTCTTCTGGCTCAGTGGTCCAAGAGTCAGGATACCCTATTAACTTGTATAGACAATCAGCGTCAGCGGGATGGATAGCTAGGATTGGCATTCTTGACAGGCCATCAGCGTTCTGATGTTGGGCCCCAGGACGGTGTATCACAGTGAAATCATACCCTTGTAGACGCAGAGCCCAACGCGCTAGTTGACCTTCAGGTTCCTTTAGCTGTTGTAGCCATTTGAGGGAGGAGTGATCTGTGACCACCGTGAAGTGGGTCCCATAAATGTAATGCCAAAACTGTTTCACTGCATGCAGCACCGCCAAACATTCCTTCTCAGTGACACTGTAGTTCTTCTTGTGCTTATTGAGGACCCTTGACAAGTAGGCTACAGGTCAATCCACGCCTTCATTGTCAAGTTGGGCAAGGATGGCACCCACAGCTACTCCACTAGCGTCAGTATACAAGATGAACTCTTTATCATAATCAGGATAGACTAAGATAGGAGCCTCCTTGAGCTTGGCCTTCAGTGCTTTGAATGCTTGTTGTTGGCTGTCAGTCCATTCAAAGGGGACATTGCAAAGCAGTTGGACAAGGGGTTCACTCAGTTCAGCAAAGTCAGGTATGAACTGTTGGTAGTAGCCCATCATACCAAGGAATACTTGAACCTCACAAAGGTTTGTGGGAGGTAGCATCTTGTCAATGGCTTCCACCTTATTATTCATGGGGCGGATTCCAGTTTGAGTGACTTCATGACCTAGGAACTCAAGACGTTCCTTGAAGAAGGAGCACTTGGAGGGTTTGAGTTTCAAGCCAGCTTTGCAAATCTTGATGAAGACAGCCTTGAGGTGTTCCAAGTGGTTGGTAAAGGTAGCGCTGAATACAGTGATATCATCAAGGTACACAAGGACACAAGAGAGCTTTAGGTCTTGTAGGATGGAGTCCATAGCCCATTGAAATGTGGCAGGGGCATTGCAGAGTCCCTGGGGCATACAAGTGGGTTCAAAAAGGCCTTCTGAAGTGATAAGCGCAGCCTTTTCTTGGTCTTCAGGAGATAAGTCAACTTGCCAGTATCCCAAAGCTAGATCCATGGCTGAGAAAAACTTGGAACCACCCAGCTGTCTGAGAGCATTGTCAATTCTGGGCAAGGGGTATGAGTCTTTCTTAGTGAGAGAGTTCAGGCGGCAATAGTCCATTACAATGTGGTGTCCACCATCTTTCTTCTTGAGAATCAGTAACAGGGAAGCCCAAGGACTTTGGGAAGGAGCCAGTAACCCAGCGTCCAGAAGTTGCTTGAGTTCTTTAGACACCTGAGCATCCTCCACCCTACTACAGCGGTATGGTTTGGCACAAAAAGGGGGCACATCCCCAGTATCAATCTGATGGATGACTCCTTTAGCTAGGCCATAGTCCGTAGGTCCAGAGGCAAAGATGTTGCTGAACTGATTGAGCAGGTCCAACACGTCTTTTTGTTGAACAGGAGACAGTTGGGGGAAATCAGCAGCAGTGAACAAGGAGAGAACTTGAGGATTGTCCTCAGGTAGATTGAAATCACTGAAAGTTCCAAAGGGGTAGAGGGAGGATACTTGTTCTGCTCCCAGTATACAACCATGTCCCACAACCTGGCCTTGGGTCACCTGCATGGGCAGGGCCGTCAGGTTAGCAAGCAGTAATTGTACGGGCTCTTTGTGGGTTTGATCTAAAATCCCAGGACACAGGCAGGGCTCTGTACAACTTAAGGATTCAGGTGAGTAAAGTTCCAAGAATGACTTTTCAGGTAGCTCATAAGAAATCTGGGAATCAATCACCACCTGAGAGCCCAGGGGGATGGTTATAGCCGCTGGTGCTAGCAGAGGTACCCCTTCTTCTGCAGGGCAGGAAGGAGGAGGGGTACACATGTTGGAGGAGTGAGTCCTATACTTGAGAGAGAAGATACCTGTAGGGTACTCAAGCACACAAGTTTTAAGACGTTTTCCTGGGAGGCGCGGAGGTTCCTCAAAAATCAAAGGAACCTCATATCCCAAGAGCAAAAGGTATCCATCTTGTAAGTTTACAATCCCATTATATTCTTGGAGGAATTGAGTACCAACCAAGAGGTCATAGCTTTTGTTCTCAAGGACCACAGCGGGGGAAGCAATAAGGAGTTTCCCAAACCTCATGGGTAGAGCAGAGTAGGCACCAATGGCCCGTGTTTGTGCCATTCCAGCTGTGCCATACGACTGCTTGTAGTTGAGGTCAGGGGCCAACTTAAGTTTCTTCATTAGTTTGGAAGATACCACGTTGACTGGGGAACCCATGTCCAAGATGGCTTTGATCTTAACCTTTTGGATTGATACTTCCACGTGGGTTGTATCTTTCCCAAAGGGGGGCAAGACTGCCAACACATCTTGCGCAGCCTCTAGCTCCTTTTCCCATTTAGCTAGCATGCACTGTAACGCAGGAATTTCCTTATATACAGTCTGTAGCGGGAGAGATACAGTCACATTTTGGAAGAGAGCTTTGGCTAGCTTGGCTGCTTCCTCAGAAGAGTCAACCAAGACAGGAGGTTGGTGGGCTTGAGCTAGGTAAGGGCAAGCCACCATGGACTTAGCTTCACTTGCAGGTACTTGGGAAGTGGTGGTAGTCTTCCCAGAGCAAAGCTTGTATGGTACAGGGATGGTTTCTGGAACAGCCAGGACGGAATAGCCATAACTATCAGAGTCTTCACTATCAGAATCTTTAGGCTCTGAATCACTGGAGAGATTGTGAAACAGATGAAGGATAGTTGGGCCAGAGGAAGAGGGAGCTTCCTCATCAGACGGAGGATCAGGGGGAGACAGGGGAGATTGGTCAGCAGAGAGCGTCTCTGTTTCTAAGCTGACCTCTCTTTTCCCGCCTGTTCCTTGGGGTCACAACCTTCCACTCAAGGATTAGTGCAAGTGCGCAAGTGGTGCCCAATCTGGCCACAGTTATGGCAGCCTTGCCTCTTAGCCTGTCCACCAGCACCCAGGGTCATTATGTGCGGCGTACAAGAGGTAGTTCCAGCATTACTGGCTTTATTTTCACATACCACTGTACCTCCATGTGTCAAATGCATGTCTTGTAGGAGCGTCTTAATACTCTTCATGGAAGTGAGCAAAGCCTTGTGTGCCTTAAAGTGTAGGCATAGAAGCTGGTTCACCTTCAAAGCATTTGAACAAGCCGTGTAGGCTTCCCAGGGAGTTAACTGTTGACTGGTAATTAACTGCTGGCCTTCAATGTAGAAACAATCTGCAAACTCAGCCAGGGTTTCCTTGGGCTTTAAAGCAATGTGCATAAATGCATCCTTTTTGACCTCCAAGCTGAGATCTCCTCCAAACTCTTCAATAAGGAGGCGCTTCATGTCCTCCCAAGTGACAATGGAGGGGAGCTTGGGGACCACAACTTCCTGGCAAGTGGGATGGAGACAGGTGAGGATGTGTTCCTTCTTGAGCTTGTTGGTAGCCCTACACATTGCAGTTTTGTAAATGGTTAGAAAGGCAGCAATGGTAGAGGTCTTTGGATCAAATATCTGTTTGAAGGTTGGTTTGTAGTTTGGGTCAATAGACAAGGACAAGGACTGACTGTTTTCACCAGGGTTGAGGACGTTAATAGGAGGGTTGCCTTCAAACTCAGATTCAGCAGCAGGTTGTCTAGCCCAGAGGAGTCAAAGGCTTTCCTCTAGAGTGTCCAAGGTAGAGCTGTTCTGTCCACTAATATCCCTAGCAGTGGCGGCAGCAGTCCCAAACTTGTCAATCTTAATTTTTTGTACCGCCAAGGTGCCAGCAATCCCATTGACACAAGTAGCCAGAGAAGTGGCCTGAGCAACCAAGGGGGCAACTTGTCCATTTAGGGTCTTGGTAAAGCAGGAGAGGTTTTTGACCTCTCTTTCCAATGTGTCTTGCCTATCAGCTACATCATTTGTCACTTTGGCAAGTTGATCTAGAGCAGGCGCACAGTTGACCTGGGGTTGACCTTCCAGACCAGGGCAACAACCATGATTGTCATGAGTGTGAGTATTAACAACTTCACCTTCCTCTTCATCTTCAGATTCAGATGACAAATCTTCAGAATTAGAGAGGCGCTGTCTTAAGTACTCAATTTCACCTTGTAAGGTAGCCACCTGATCAGTGAGGGAGGCAATACAAGGGTCAGGCATTGGTTCAACTGGAGGGGGGTTCTGCACAGAAGCTTGACGTCAAGTGGTAGCCTTGAGTTTGGCAATGGCCTCCCATACCTTGGTTTCAAAATCAGATGGGGTCTCAACAGGAGGAGCAGGAGGAGTCACCTCAATAGACGCTACCCTGTCATCCACATAATTTTGCACCTGGTATAGAGTGTTGCCTAGTGCAGCCTTATCCAGACTGTATTGATGCTGCAGATGGCGGCCCCAAGTATTGACATGAGCTCCTATCAATTTGAGTTGCGAGTTGACATGCTCTCTGAATTGATTAAGCTCACTAACCAGAGTCTCAAAGTCCTGCCAATGGTTTAGCAGAAAGGCCTCAATTTGCTCACGCCACGCTGCCTGATGTTCATCCAATTTGCATAGTCAATCCTTTATGTATCCAGGGAGCAAGGAACAAAGGGAGTTCAGGGAGGCAGTTAAGTACTTCTGTGATGCCAGTGAGTTGCGCTGGTTGTCAGAAATACAAGCAAAGAGACTGTGTGACCATTCTTGATAGGCCATATTTTGAGCATGGTTATTTGAGATGGCAGTGGCTACAGCATCTAATAGTTGATTCTGGGATCCTAAGGCAAGTTGGTGGTGAACTAGGGCAGGTTGGATGAACTGGTTGACCAACACACCAATAGTATCCATGGATTCCATCAACGCAGGGGGGAGACCAAAGTCCAAAAGGAAGGAGTACAGGTCTTCAGAAGCGTACCCAGGACAGAGGCCAGGGATAGAGTGCATTGCCACTGTGCCAGAATGGAGAAGGGAGCGGGCGGCAGCACAAGCTTGCTTGTAGTTGAGAGAGAAAGCTGGAAGGGGGGCCCACATGGGCCCGGGAGACAGAACCAATACCATAGGATTTGAGGGGGCATTGGTGATGTCTTCTTCTAGAGGGGGACTAGAAACTTTAGGTTGATTGGGTACTTCAGAAACAAAGGGAGAAGGACCAGAGAATGCACATGGGAACAGGGTAACCAAGGGGCTTGCAGCCCCTGTAGTGAGCACCATTTTGTTGTGTTTGGCTCCAGGGGACAACATCCTGGAGGACACGGCGGGAAATCTTTATGACAAAAGATTTGAGGTTTGAAGCTAGCCTTGGGTTAGCCTTCAGGGCAAAATTAAGGGAATGTACCTTAATTTCCTGGAAAACAAGATGTAAAAATCCTTTTGGCAAAAAGGACAGGAAAAAGCTTGAAGATTATTAAAGCCAACACAAATGTGGATAAACTTGTCTTTATTAGGAGTAATGATTCTACTTTAAATAGTAGACAAGGGACAGTGATCACTCATTAGGAAGACAGAGTGGCTGAGGGGGTCACATTGGGATGAGGTCATACCAGGATCAATCACAGACAGGTACAATAATCCAGAATGGGTGGATATTGAACCAGACCCATTTTCAGAAGGCAAGGAATTTCTGAACTCAAAGGCAAACCCAGCCAAATCTTTGCAACTATCAATATTTGAAGGCCATATTGAAATAGCATTAATTGTGCAATTTACAACACCCATGTAGGCTTGGATCTTGGCCCCAGCGGGGGTGGTTTCAGAATTCATTCTCTCCAGGAATTTTTCTTAGGAGAGTATGAAGTCTGGATCTTCCTCTAGGCTGGTCAAGAAGGTTTCTCTGGTGTCATCCTTCAGTTAGGCGGTCACCATCATAACCTTCTGAGAGTCGTCTGAAGCTCTTGGGGTGGGCACAGAACAGGGCATTTATCATGATTATTTCTTTTCTGAAGCCAGACAAGTCCATTTTTGGCAGGTCAGGAAAGGTTGTGAGGGCATCAGCATTCTGGTTTTAGGTGGATATGGTCACAGTCTGGACCTGGGATGGCTTGGCAACAATTTCTTCTGGCTTTTTCTCTTTTCTTGTTTCTTTGTCATATAAAATCTTAGGTAGTAAGCCGAGGTCAAAAATAAAAGCATACAAGATGCCCCTATAATCAAAGAGGAATAGGTGCCCAGGGTTACTAGTTTTGATATGGTTGACATACTGTCACAGCCCATACCAGAGTCCGGCTGGGCTCCCATAGGGGAGGCAGGCCAGGCCTGGAAAGCCATGTACACAATAGGTGCAATGCAGACCAGGTAGTTGACTGCAGTGGCTAGGGGGCGCTAACTCTCAGTATGGGGCATGACCTAGTTGGCCAGCCCCAATACTGTGATGTAGACAAGCCCCAACTTGCTGAAGTCCTGGGAAGGAGGTGTATTGGATAGGGGGAGTAGCAGGAATCTCCTTCATAACAGGAGGGAGATTCAGATAGTGGGGGTGGTAATACTCAAAGTCAAGAGTGCGGGGTGGATTGACTGTGAAGGCAGGAGTATAGCCAGGAGGATATGGGTAGGCAAGATTGTATTGTGTTAGGGATTCCCAAATAGATGCAAATAGAATAATTAAATTGGAGCACAAATAGACAATTCCTGCAATAAGATAATGATTTATGAGCATAAACTTGCTTTATTAAGATTTCAAAAGATGGGAGGGCTTCTCCTCCTCACTGCTTATACTTACTGGTAGGTTTGTAGCCTTTTGTACCACCAGGGAACTGATGGCATCAAATTCAGTTGAACTTACAATTTTCACTGGAATTTACGTACTTGGGCCTGGAAGCAGATGTTCATTGGTTGGTATAACATGAACCTTTCTTGAGATACAGCATGTCAAGGTGTCACAGCTATTTAAAGATCCTGCGAGCAATCAAGCGCTCCTGATGTACTATTTCCTGATAGTTGAGAGGCCCAAATTTGATAACATAATCAAAGCCAGGGAGTTAAGACTTGTGTGCCTCTCAAATCCTGGGCCATTTTTTAGTTGAAAGGTGTGTTTTCTTGCTCTGGGAGATACTTGGTAGGGGTTCCCAAGCTGTGGATTTTTTCCTCAAGGAAGGTCAGCTGATTTTCAAGGGCATTCTGGGCCATGACACTCCTGGTGGACAATATAGTTTGGGTGGTTGGTCCGCAGTTTCTTGAGGTTGGTGAGCATAAGAGACAGTGCCGCAGAGGTTAGACTGCAAATGAAAGAGAGCTAAAATCAAATACAGGATGACCTGGTTGAACCAAAGGTTCATATCACTTTATTGCAAGAATAGTGATGGGCAACTTTCTGGCGGCCCAGGGTATAAGTATACCCATCTGCCATGGGTTACTTTTGCAAACCCCCTTGGTCCAGGTGGTACCATCTACCAGGGTTTGGAAACCCTTGGTGGTGTCCTGCATGAGGGATTTCTCATTGGTTGAATCAGGGCAGGGAAACTCAAATTCCCTTTTTGAGCCACAGGATTTATCATCCTCTGAAGGCCCACATTCTAAGAGAAGTTTCTTCATTTCCCCATCAGCGGTGGCCCCGGTTATCTTGGGATTGTTGATCATATCAGCGCTCTCATTGTCAGAGGTACCAGGATTCTTTTTCAGGCAAGGCATTAGCGTATATGGCTCCAAGTTGGTAGGTCTCAGGAATTCCCCCAAAATCAAATTTTTTCTGGTTTGAGCCCAAAAAAAGCAGGCAGCTGGGCCTGCGGGCTGGTGGCCTGCAGGGTTTCAGGGGTTGAATCCTGTAGTTGGGATTCTACCATGTGCATTGTTAATAGGAGTTTGTCACTTGTGACAAGCAAGTACACCCAGCCTGCCACCAGTTCCAACCCCAGAGGGGGGCTTTAGTATAAAGGCTAACCAGATGAGCCCCAGAACCCCTCCCTAAAAGGGAAATGAGCTGGGAGAGCTTAGATAAGCTAATCAAATCTTCATCACACGGCTTATACAGTAATCAAGGCATGGATTAATCACTATGAATTGAGTACCCTTCAAAAATCATATACTGTTTGCTGCCCAGACTGGAAATGAACTTCTCACCTATCCCTTCTATTCTTGCTGCTATCAAGGCACAGAATTGCTTAATACTGAAGCCACCAACCCTTTTATTTGAAGAGACATCCAACAAACTTGTGAATCTATTTACCACCAAAAGCAGTGTAAAGCATGTGACCATGGCAGGCAGCAGAAGTGCCCTAAACAACAGGGGAGCTGGACCTTTATGGCATAAATAGGACACTTATGAACCATCTTTAGAAGGCCCATCATACTTATACCAAATTACAAGTATTTTAGGGTATTGAATTGATAGAGAAAGGTAAAACCACATGCTCATTAAAAAAGCTCTATGCTCACCATTCAGCAAGCAGAATCCTGCAACAATGTCAACCCCATACACATTGACACTCTCATGAGAGATCAATTATCTTTCAAGATGATTAAGACTTGGGAGGGAGAGATGTCAGAAAATCAACTGGAACACCTGCACTAGTGAGATTTTTGACTTTAAGGGTGTGGAAACCTGGAAATAGCAAGATCCTATGCACTGAAAGCGGAACCAAGACCTCCCTTTTATCTTACAGGGGAAGCTATCATGACTTATACCTGACAGAGGCATCTGACATGAGATCTATCTTAAGGGAAGCAGGCAAAAGCGCCCATGTTTACACTATAGTAAAGTGAATTTTTTTGCTGTGTTGCTTTCTGGGTGCTAAAGCTTTTTTAAATAGTTGCACCATCACCCTGAATATTATAGGCATAAAAAATAAGTAATACTGTAAATCCAGAACCTAAATATAAAAATTCAGGATTATCAAATCCTTGGTCCTAGTTTCAAATCACATTTCCAGAATTCTTTTTTTAATAAAATTGAATTTTTTGCATTTTTTATTTGAACTATTAAAAATGCAGGAACTCATAGACACTTTACAAAGCTCAAGTCAAACTGCATATTTCAAATGGAAAAAATGACTTAAATGGAATCAGATTTTTAGCATTCAAATCCATCAACCATTTGGGTCATTATTTTAGGATTTAGACTATTTTCTAATACACATTCTGCTCAAGTTGCAGCATAACACAGTTCAATTTCAAAAAATCAAATTACAAACTTCTATATTTAAAACAGTAATAACTCAATAAATATTTAATATTTTTTCACACTGTAAGCTATCAAAATAAAGCAAAATAATCTTATCTTTCTATTGGCATTAAATATCTATTTATATTATATACTAAATATTAAAGCAAAAGCAATTTAAAAGAGCATATGTCAGATTTTATTATATTATTTTGATAATGTAGATTCAGAACCTGAATGTAAAAATGTGATATTGTCAAATCCTTGGTCCAAATTTTGAATCACTTTTTGCAGATAACTCAGCTGAGTGAAAATTAAAATATTTAATAAAATTAACCATTTAATTTGAATTTTTTGGTTTATTTAAATTGGCAAATTAGGAATCCCTCAAGCAGATAACTCAACTAACAAAAGACAAAACTCAGCAAGCAAATGCAGGATACATGAATCAAAAATGTGGGATTCTAATGTACAATTTGAGATTTCCTGTATGTCAAACAAATCATAGACATCATGTAAAAAATAACAAATCTGAAATTATGGGATTGTCAAATCCAAGAACCAAGTTTCAAATCATAATTGCAAGGAATTTGAAATAAATATAATTCATGGGTGTCTCAAAAAGGATGTCAAAGGATCAAAAAGGATTTGTGCTAATTCTTTTGGGAATCACAGGCATTCTCAAAAATCACCATATTCCTTTTTGGACGGCTAAAATTTTGATCATGATATTCACCGGCTTGACATACTTAAAAATAAAGTTGACTAAAATATACATTCCTCTTCTTGAGTTTAAAATTTAAATAAATTTTTATTATGTCTTCTTTCAATAACAACCAAGCCAACGAGCTGTTCCCTGGCCTTGACAAAATTATGCAGGATTACACTGTGTCTTCTAATAGTGAAGCCTCCCTCTATGGCCACTCCCAACCCGCAGGCCCCTCTGCAAGCACCACCCAGGAGTGTTTTCTTTCTCCTGCAACTTCCAGCATGGCCCTGTTTCCCATCATGCACAGACAGCTGCCAACCCAAATCCCATATCAGCAATGGCATCTGGAACCAGCCATTTGAGCCATGGTTTCACCCAGAGAGCCCAGAATCCCAAAACAGCCAATCAGATGGCATAGAACAGTTCATAAGATGGACATATCTCTTCTTCAGCCAATCAGCCTGCAAGACACAGAAGAAAATTAATCACTCCAGAGATTGTTCTCAAAATAGTTGAAAAGCAAGGAATACTTATGTCCCTCAGGGAAATTGAGGCCGCAATGGGGTTTGCAAAGCCCACTGTCGCTGCAACCCTGCAAGCCCACACCAACTGTGGCCCCCTACCAAGAAGACCCCAACTGGCGCCTGTTCTTCAACTGAAGGTGAAAAAGCCCACCCTCTCATGATGGCTATTATGGAGTGTGACCCGCAGATGCCCTTGGTCCAGGTCTGTCTCCAACTGGGACTCCACGGCATTTTCACCAATAAGAGAATAGTGAATTTGTGGATGCACAGAGTTATGGTTGCTGCTAGAATCTTGTCCAATCAAGTTCTCAGTGGTCCCAGTTTGATGGACACTGATCCATATGATTCTAGAATCATCAATTTTATCAAAGAAATGGCAATGAGGGCCCATAATGACGTAATCTTCCTGTCATATGCCAAGATTTTGGCAAGTATTCAAGACTTTGGAGAAAAGCGCATCCAGTCTGACGTATTCAAGCGCAGACCAATCTTGTATTGTTTTGTTGGGGTTTTGTTGGCAGTTTCCCTATTGGGCGTCACTCACTACTCCAAAATATCAAACACTGCAGATGGGTATGCCTACCAGACAGAGCTCAAGGCCATGATGGAGGAGTGGGTCACACAAAATGCCGTGCACACAGTTGTACTGAGTGTGGAGATGGAGCAGCAGGAATGGGCAACCCAAGAAATCAGGGCTGTGGGGCATACCTGTTGGTCCTACCCCACCAATCACACCAACATGCATCTTGCAGATGTATGTCTCTACAATTTCAGTTCTGCCCTCAGGCGCTTAAAGCCTGCCATCTACAACAAACTATGCACCAAAATTGATAAGAGGTATGAGCTTTTCCCTTCCGCGTCTGTCCAGGACTTATTTGATCTCATCATCTTCTATGCAAGTGATAGTGATAAGTCCAGAAAGGACCCCCGTTTCTCCCCACGCCAGTTCATCTGTTTTGTCAAGCCAGTATATGTGATGGAAGAAGAATTTGAGCAATTGAAGCAAACCACTCTTGCTGCCCCTTCCTAGTCAACAAACCCTGCCTCCCCCCATCAAGCCACCCGCCTTCCAACCCTGACACCCAAACCATCACCCATCCCCCCACTATCTCTGATGCTGTCCCTTTCACAGGTGCAGATGAAGGAAATGTTCATTCTGCCCATTCCCTCCCCTTTTGTCCTTTGATGAGTAAAATAAAACTTTTCTTTGTGCCAACTTATTAAAATTGATTTTTTTCTTTCAGTTCATAATTAATAATATATTTTTTACATTGTACTGTAAATTCAGAACCTGAACGTAAAAATGCGGGATTGTCAAATCCTTGGTCCAGATTTTGAATCACTTTTTTGGGATGGCCTTTTTTTAATTAAATTGAATTCTTTGTATTTTTATTTGAATATTTGAAAATGCGGGAACTCATAGACACTTTGCAAAGTTCAAGTTGAACTGCATATTTCCAATGGACAAAATGAATTAACTGGAATCAGTTTTGAAGCGTTCAAATCCATCAACCATTTTCATTAAGTTTACTATGTTTTTTGAAATTGCGGGATTGTCAAATCCATGAACCAAATTTCAAATCACTTTTGAATGGCACTATTAAACTCAAATATTAATTGCGGGAACTAAAATCCAAATTTAATGTGCAGTAAGCACACTAGGAAACACCAACTCAAATCAAGAAGCTCCACCACAACTAAAATCAAACTAAAAATTCAATCTCAATAACCATGTTTAGACAAAAAAAAGTGATTAAACTTTAAAATTATCCAAAACTGGAAAGGATACAATATTATTCACTTCAAATCCAGGATATAGAAATTCTGTTACTATTCAAGGCTAACTCAAGAGAAAATAACTACCCACAACTAAACCAATAGATCCAAACAAATACATATTTAATCTAATATATATTTTATTTTTATGGACTATCAATCACATTCCCAACCAGCTCCTGCACCAGCCTGCGGGGCAGCCTGTTCACAAGGGCGTCCCAGAGGGTCCAAGAACAGACCCAGAACCCAACTTGAGGGGAGTCATGTTGATACACAGGCCTCCCAAGGTGTCAGCGCCAGCCAACCACCTCCCACATCCCAAGCCAGAACTACCAGCTTGAATCCCAGGCAGAAGCCACTTTCAAGGCCTGCTATCAAAGTCTCCTACACCAGGATCACTGGGAACACTGAGGTTACTTACACCTCCACCGTTTACCCAGCTGTCACCCGGCCCTGCACTCTTGACCCAAGAGATGCTACTTCCTGCCCCGCATTTTTGATACCTTCTATCAGCCATTGGCCACAACTGAGGAGCCATCTGTGCCTGTATCTTATGTCACCATTGACGGCGCCACTGCAAGCAAGCGTGATCCCACCTTCTATATGAAGGTCCCCATCCCCTGTGTTGAGCCTGGTAGCCAGGATGCCGTGGTACCTGCCAAGGGCCGGTGTCAGTTGACAGATAGTGAGTGTGAAGCTCTCCTCAACTGCTTGAATGGGGGAATGGTGGTTTGGGATATTGCGTCCCAATTTGATGTCACAGCCAGTTACATTGCCAACATCAAAAACAAGTATGGCAATACTGGGAAAATTGCCAAATCCACCAAGGCAAAAAGACAGCCCAAACTCCTTCAGCCTATTCACCTTGACGCAATCAAGCAGTGGGTAGCCAAGGATTGCCACCTGGACACACTTGCTGTCCAATCAATGCTTGCCACGGAGTTTGGGCTTTCTGTTTCCAAAACCCTTGTATACAAAACAATGATTGATTTGGGCTTCTCCTGGAAAGTACTGGGAGTTTTGCCATATAATAGGAACAATGAAAAGACCATCAAGGATTGACGCATTTATGCTGAGACATATCTGGCACTAAAGGAGACTGGGAATGTCCAGTTCTTCTATATCAACAAATTATTGTTTTCCTCCTCACTCAGGTCTAGGCATGGGTGGGTCAAGAAGGGGTCCAAGGACAGCATAGCCCATTGTGCAGCTGTCTGTTCCCAGACCTATTTAATGGTTGTGCTTCTTGGTCCTTGTGGGTTAGATCAATACCAGATGATTAAAGGCTCCCATAACAGCAGGACCTTTCTTGATTTTCTCTGAGCTGTCAAGGAGTACATTTGGATAAATTATAGCGGCACAACCAACGCTGTTGTGCTTGATAATGTTGGGCTCCACAAAGTGGATCTGGTTGTGTCTGAGTTCCCCCCATCAACAAAAACAGCCACACCTCCAGCCAACAACTTATCAATTGTCCAATGAGACTTCTCTTCCTCCCGCCATATTCCCCATTCCTGAATCCAATTGAGGAGGTGTTTGGTTGGATCAATAATAAGGTGAAACAAGGCCTCCCTAAGGACACTGAGGATCTCTTCAACATTCTCAAGATCAGCCAATTTGTGATGCCACCCAATGTGGTGGCGGCTTTCTATGAGCACTCGGAATCCTTCCTCCCTAAAGCCCTGGCCTCCAAGCCAATCAGATAAATGGGTGCTCCTAGTTTTATTTAGTTTTAATTTTATTTAGTTTGTTTTTATTAGGACTCAATAATTATTATTTATATATAATAATGTGACATTTGAATGTATTATAGACATTTAAGAATACATAGAAAAGGTAAGTAAAATTAATTATACTAGGTAAGAGGACATATATTTTTATTATAATACACTGAATATTATATTGACTGTTGCGCTAACAAATAAATAAATTAAAAAAGATAGAAATAAATTAGTTTATTTAAATAAAAGTGAATCATTGATGGTACATTGGCTTTTCTAAGCCACAAATTGGACCTTGCAGGTCATCATTTGATTTTTGTTATTTCAGTGCCACTATAGCCACACGACACAGAAACCAATGATTTTCATATATTACTTAATAATTAGTACTTAGGATGCAGGTCAAGCATATTGAATATATTTATCAAATCATATTACAAGGGAAAGGTAATTTGAATCCTAAACAATCATTTGTTTAGAATATAAGTGGAGCGGGCCGCATGATGTGGATAAATTCAATTCTTGTTGTTTGTTTATGTAATAAATGAACCCGTACTTGACACGCTGGTAAATAAACAAATTTATAAACCATGTTTTATTATTACACATGTTCACTTTATTAAACTGTCCCTTTATTAGTATCAACTTAATTATATATTACTATTATAATTTAAAAATTAAAAGTAAAATATTAAAATTATAATTATAAATCTTAAAATTTAAATATTAAAGTTTAAATATTCAAAATTTAACTATTTTTCTTAAAATGTGATTTATTCAATATTGAAATATTTGATATTAAAACTTTAAGTATTATGATATGTATTATTAAAATTTTAATATTAACTTTTAGATACCAAAATTTAAATATTTAAATATGTAATATTAAAATTCTTATAGTGAAATTTTAATATTACATAGTTCAATATTAAAATTTTAGTATTAAAATATAAAAAGTTAAAATAAAATAAATTTTAATTTACAAGGGGAAAATATTTATTGGGGGGATGTTGATTGCAAAGGGAATTCAGTTATTCCGGGGAATTATACCCCAAAATCAAATTTTCAGCTAATGCGTCTAATTGGATCCATGTACTCTTCTGTACGTGGTGGACAACCCTGGATGTGATTGCTAGAGGGGTGACGCCCTGTACCCCGGTGGTTGTTGATCGTTTGATAAAAGGAATGTGGGTGAGTGAATTGACTAGTAGGTTTTTTGGGGGGCATTTAGTACCCGTATAATGTTGCCAATGCAAATGAGTCATACAGGACATGCTTGACTGTCCTATATCCTGCAGTGTCTTCTGGCGGTCAAGGGCTACGCAGCAAATATCCATTTGAATAGGTACATCCTCCAACTTTTTGACGTTGGTTTTTAATATGCAGTGGAGGAGGATTCCCAGGTATACCACAATATGGATTCTTTGTGAGGTATACTTTTCCAAGAACATGCATAATTTTTTTAATGGTTGAACTAACTTATTGATATAGGATGTTTGGTTGAACTTGAAGAGTGTTCCAGGGGGCACCTGACTTGAATCAGCCTCTCCAGGCCTTGGCAAACAATATTAATAAAGGTTTAAAGTTATTCACAAAGACTGCATCCCCAACTTTATTTGACAGTGCCTTAAATACTTCATTAAAAATTGCAGATTTCAAATATTCAGTTCCAATTTGAAAGTCAGTTTTTATTAAATTCTTTTCATATTTGTTGATGTTTGTGAAGGGGAATCTTTGAATGCTTTTGTATATGTATTCATCAAAGTTTAATTTGATATCCCCACAAATTTCATTCATTTCTTTAAAGTTGATACTTGATCCTATTTCATATGCTTCCCTCAACCACAGCAAGCACCCCGCGGGTGGTAAATATTCCCTATTTTTAGCTTTAATATTAAAAAATTATTCATATTCTGTTAAATTATTTTATTTGTTTGGTTTTTATTTATTTGCTTTACAGGGGCTACCAGTGACTGGTAACCCCCTTAAAACCAACTCGGTGTATAAGCTGCCACTTCTGCAACCTCATCCCCATTCCTGGTGATGACTAAAATAAATATAAGTAAAACATAAAAAGACTTACTAATTGTTTCCCCTGTGGCCCCCTCAGCCACAGGTGCCGCTTCAGCAAACTTCATGAGTGTTGGCTGCTCTTCATTAATTTTCCTGGGCTTAATTTTTCTTATTTTTCTTGCAACTTGTGCTTCCTCTTGATTTTCATTTGTTAAAGTTTCTGTATTTTGTGAAGCGCTCCTGCTTCTTGCTTGTGTTTCATTTTTTTCTGTTTCTGTTTGGTTGGTTTCCTCTTCATTTGTGTTGATTTCCTTTGAAACTTTGCTTCCTTAAATTATTTTGATCTTATTATTTTATTTGGCCCCCTGCCAGAACTCTCACAAATTGTATGCTGCATCATTGAACTTCAGACTAGATAGAATTGCTCCCTGGAGATTTAGTAATGCTTCTTTATTCTTTTTATCTATAATATTTCCTAGTTTGTTCATAACATTTTCTTTTGACTGGATTAGTGGCTGGCCCTTGTCACCCAGCTTTCCTGTCACTATTTCCCTGACATTTTTTTTCAATTTCAAAAACCTTTTTCAGGTGTACTTCTAATTTTTTAATCAAGTTATAGATAGTTGACATTTTGTTTGAATTCCATCAAAAAACTGGTTTTTATAGTACTATCTTCAATGCATACATATTTTTCATCATCATTAATAAATTAAAGACAATAAACGTAAATATTGCATTAAAATATTGCAATTAGACGTCAACTCTTGGTATTTTGATATTATGTGCATAACTCAATGCATTTTGTTTAATAAAATCCATTGTAAATGTGGCTTTTTTATTATAATTTAAAATAAGTTGGCTGTGTTTATATTAGAGAGCCATTAACGCTTGGTGCAAATATTGATACATAGTGCATTTTACAGCCTGTATATTTACCTACTGGTAATAAATATATAAAATTTTTAGTTGGATTTTGCAAGGTATTAATAATGTAATGTGTTAATAAATTACTGTTTATTGTCATTAATTGGCTGATTTTCTTTGCTGTGGCAATTGTGCATTTTCTGATATTTACGCACTAGTATCCAATTGGTTGGTTTCACATCAAATTGCACAGGCAATAGGAAAACAAGCTGCCACCCTGACCACATCTGGTCTCAGGGTGGAGGCTTGTTTTCCTATTGCCTGTGCAATTTGATGTGAAACCAACTAATTGGATACTAGTGTGTAAATATCAGAAGATGCACAATCACCACAGCAAAGAAAATAAGCCAATTAATGACAATTAACAGTCATTTATTAACACATTACATTATTAATACCTTGCAAAATCCAACTAAAAATTTTATATATTTATTACCAGTAGGTAAATATACAGGCTGTAAAATGCACTATGTATCAATATTTGTACTAAGCGTTAATGGCTCTCTAATATAAACACAATCTGTTTTAATAAATTACAATGAAAAAGGCCAATTTTACAGTGACATTTATTAAACAAAATGCATTGGGTTATGCACATAATATCAAAATATCTAGAGTTGATAACTAATTGCAATATTCTAATGCAATATTTATATTTGTGGTTCTTAATTTATTATTGATAAAAAATAACATGCATTGAAGATAGTACTATAAAAACCTGTTTTTTGATGTAATTCAGCAAAAATGTCAAATATTTACAACTTGATAAATGAATTAGAAGCACACCTTCCAAAGGTTGTGTTGTAACCAAGTTTCCAGACTTGCCTCCTAACATATCTTACAATACACAGGGGGCGCTCAATGAGTTGCCCCTTGACGTATCTAACAGCATGGATTAATCTGATGGCAATATTGAATGGCGGGTACTTCATCCTAATTAGGAGTGTTACCAATTTGACTTGCTGATCCCCGCACAAGTTATTCCTTGGCTTCAAACCTTACATGGAACTTCCCACTATGCCACCCCCTTGTGGCCTTGTGGCTTTCCCCATATGGTATATTAATCACAATATTCTACAATAAACAATACCTTATTCTTATTATTCTGTCATTTCTATTGGACTGTTGTCTTCCCCAATTCCAAATACTGAATCCTCATTGGTTCAGTTGCAACAGTGGTAGCAGAAGTAGGTTGACAACCTACCTAAAACAAAATTCCCCCTAAGAAAGGACAGATTACGGGCTGTATGGCTACTCCCCAACAAGAAACTTTCCTGCCAATCCTCAAGGGGGACATCCCTGATGGATATGTCATCTATCAAGACCAGCTAGTCCTCACCAGCGTGTATAATTGGCTCTGCCTCAGGCAGCGTGATGCCAGTGTCACCCTGCCATAGTCAGACCTGTCCCAATGCATGCTCAACCTTCAGCTAGAATCCTTTGTGGGGGGTGTTGAGGGGGCCGACATTGTCAGTTGGCTCCAATCTACCAAAAACACGCCTCTGTATCTGTCAGGTCCCTGAGCCCATGTGGGTTGCCACTGTGCCTGGCTGCCTCACGGGGCCCGCTGCTGTGTGGTTCACCAACTGGGCCAGTCAGGAACTCAATGTTACCTGGGCGGCATTCCAAGATGCCGCAAAGTCCTGCTACAGCAAAACCTTCTCCCCCATTGTTGTGTGAACTCCTCTTCTAGCAATCAAACAAACTGGTTCCGTTCCTGAGTACCTTGCTGCCTAGCAACAAGCTCTTGCTGCTGCCCCCAAAGCCATGACCAACAAAAATGCAATGCTACTCACTCTCATCATCAATGGTTTAAAACCCCATATCTGCAAGTGGGTCCCCGTATTTTGCTGCACCTCCATTGATGACTGCTACAAGGCCATTGTGGAGGCTAATGACCAGGCCTCAATGGGCTTCTGCCGTACCAGTGACGCTCCATCCCAACTGCGTACAACACCTGGCAATGGCCACAATCAAGTGGGCTACCGTCAGCCCCATCAGCAGAATAATGGGACTAAACACCCCCGTGAGGGGGGAGCTCCAGCTAGCGCAGATTGAGGAGCAGGGAAAAGACTGGGGGTTGTAGCAACAAGAGGCCCTGCAACCCCACCTGACCCAACCTCTCAATCCTTGCTTGCAAAGAACCCCTGTGACTACAACATCCATGAAGTCAAAACCCTGGATGTCTTCCAAGTCCACAGTGACGGCCCTGTACTACAAGCAAGCCACTCCTCAAATAAAGTAACCTGCTTATCCTATTCCTTCCGTTTCCGTGGGAACACCCATAATTTAATGGTAGATACCAGGGCCAACCACACTATGGTGGACCAGGCGTTTGCTGACTCCCAACAACTGGACTGAGTGCCTAGCAGGTTCAAGGCAGTACAAGTAGCTGACTCCCACAGAGTTGCAATTACCCACAAGACGGTACCCTTCTATGTGAGAATGGGGAACATCCAGGTTAAGCTCTCTGGGCCAATCATGGCTGGGCTCAGCCACAACGTAATTACTGGTCTCAACTGGATTTGGCACAACTGTCCCTACATTGACTGGGATACATCTGTCATCATCCTCAACAGAAATGGGGTGGGGCTCCAGATTTACCCTGTGGAAATGAGCAAGTTACTCCATGATACTGTGTTTTTCCGAATAACGGAGGTAGGCTTATACGGTTTTAAGGGGAAAACTAGCTATTGATCAATGCTCAGTTGAAGTTATCTGCGCTGAATCATCTGCGGTCCCTCCCTTGACCTCCTCACCACTACCAGCGCTTGCTGCACTCCTCAAGGAGTACAAGGACGTGTTCAGTGAGACACTTGAACAACTACCTCCTCCCCAGGAGATCCAGCACACTGTACAACTCCAAGGATTGTTACCTAAAGTGCGATCATTATATTGTCTTACACCAAAGATAGATGAGATCCTCTGCCAGCACCTTGTGGACGCGATTGATAAGGGCTTTATTTGCCCCTTGCTCTCTCCATACGGGGCGGCTGTCTTCTTTGTAGCTAAGAAGGACAGGTCCCTTTGCCTGGTCACAGACTACCGCGCCCTAAATGAGGTGACAATTAAGAACAAGTACCCCCTGCCGCTGATTGACAACCTGTTTGATACACTTGCAGGTGCAAAGGTCTTTAGCAAGATTGATATCACTGCAGGGTATAACCAGGTCCGCATTGCACCAGGGGGTGAGGCAAAAACTGCCTTCCGCACACGCTACGGGTTGTTTGAGTGTTGTGTTATGAACTTTGGAATGACCAACGCTCCTTCCACCTTTTTCATGTTGATGAACAAAGCATTTGAGGAACTGATTGGAAAATGTGTGGTTGTGTACCTTGACAACATTATTGTCTTCAGTCAAGATCAAACCACGCACCTCCAACACCTCTGTGCTGTCCTTGACACCCTTTGGAAAAACCAGCTAAAAGCTAAACCCTCCAAATGCAAGTTCCTCAAGTCAGAGCTGTTATTCCTTAGGCACACCATCTCTGCCCAAGGGATAAAGCCCAACCCTGCCAAAATCAAGGCAATTACTAGCATGCCGCCCCCCACTGATGTGGGCCAGGTGCAGACATTCTTAGGCATGGTTGCCTATGTGCACAAGTTCATTCCCAATTGTGGGGAACTAATTTCACCTCTCACTGAGCTCCTCAAAACCAAACAGCGCTTCCATTGGACCCCCGTCAGAGATTGAGCCTTTGAGATGTTGAAGCAAAGGCTCACAACAGCACCAGTAATGCAGTTCCCCAATCAAAACCATCAGTACAAATTCAAGACCAATGCCTCTGACAGGACTATAGGGGGTGTGCTAAGGGTAGAAACTGACAATGGTGTCTTCCTCCCCATGGCATACAAGTCCAGGAAACTTACTGACTTGTAACAACACTATCCCATTCATGATGAAGAATTGGCAGCAATTGTGCACTGCGTTGAGAAGTGGCGCTGTTACCTGGAAGGTGCTACCTTCACACCCCAAGTTCTGACGGACCACAAGTTGCTCCAGTACTTCAACACGCAGTCCCACTTGACACGCCACCAAGCAGGATGGGTTGAGTGTCTATCCCCTTACCAGTTGCTCATCAAGTACAAGCCTGGGAAGGAACTTGTCACAGCTGACGCCCTTTTGTGACTCTACGTAGCGTTCATCACTGGGGACAATGGTTTGGATCCAGATTGGCCCATGCTCTACCTCTGCCCTGAGGCAACTTGCTACGAGGGCCTTAACTTGGTAAATATCTCCAAACTGAAGGACAACAAAAGTCAGTTCACCACTGTTGCTGGTAACGTCTGCCATTGGGCAGAGACAGGTGAGAAGACGCCTTACATTTCCACCACGCAACAAGGTGACACAATATTGCATTACCACCAAACCCTGGGTCACATCAGAGGACGTAACCTCTTCAAAATCATGAAGCAAAAGGTTTGATGGCCGTGTATGCGCCAAGACATCTTGGACCTCCTCAAAACATTGTGTTGTGTGAAAAGAACACGTCTAAACCTGCACCCCCAAGTCTGTACTGCTCATCAAGGCCATGGAACCCTTTGAGCAGTGGGCCCTTGACATTGTGGGGCCACTCCCTGAAGACAGACTGGAGAAGAAGTACATTATCACCGCCATCAACTACTTTACTTGCTGGCCAGTGACCTGGGCAATGACTAACCACACTGCCATCACCCGCTTCATTGGCAAGGAAATTGTGGCCTGCTTTGGACAACCCGAATGGCTCATCACAGATGGTGGCCCTAAACTTGTTGGGCATGTCATGAAAGCTTACTGCACTAAGAACGCACTCCAACGTATAGTTACAGCCCCCTACCATCCTCAAGCCAATGGACGCGTAGAACAGTTAAATGGCTTACTGGTTCAATTGATTGCCAAGCTCTCACAAGAGCACCCTAACAATGCATGGACTGAACACCTGCCCACCACTCTTCTTATCCTACAAACAAGAATCAACAGGAGCACGGGACTCAGCCCCAGCACCCTGGCCTTTGGGACACCTGACAGTCTGACAGGGGTTGAACAGGGAAAGCTATGGACCAGAGTTCCCAAAAAGCCTCCCCTAGTAACAACCCCATCCCTAGACCAATGGCGCGCCAAAGCCCAGGAAATTAAACACAAGCAAAGTGAAGGAGGGACAAAGCACCTCAAAGCCAGGTACACTGTAGGTGACCCCATCTACACCCTCAACCCCAATTCTGCCAAGTTGGAACCCAACCACCTAGGGCCCTTCAAGATAGCTGCTGTCTATGACAATCATACCTATCAACTCAAAGACGCCCAAGGGAATACCAAGAAGCTTCACCATTATTGCTTGCGCCCCTGCTGTGCCATCCCCACACAAAGGCTGTTTGTGCGGACCTTCCTGGACCTTCCGTAGGCTCCAGTATTGGTGTCTGACAACAAGCAGGGGGCAAGGGGGTGTTGCAATCAAGTTTCCAGACTCACCTTCTAAATTATCTTACAATACACAGGGGGTGCTCAATGAGTCTCCCATTGATGTATCTAACAACATGGATTAATCTGATGGCAATATCAAATGGTGGGTACTTCATCCTAATTAGGAGTGTTACCAATTTGACTTGCTGATCCCTGCACAAGTTATTCCTTGGCTTCAAACCTTACATGGAACTTCCCACTATGCCACCCCCTTGTGGCCTTGTGGCTTTCCCCATATGGTATATTAATCACAATATTCTACAATAAACAATACCTTATTCTTATTATTCTGTCCTTTCTATTAGACTGTTGCCTTCCCCAATTCCAAATACTGAATCCTCATTGGTTCAGTTGCAACACTACAATGCTACACCAACCAAGATAACTGGGCCAAGATGCTACCCATGGCACAGTACGCCTACAACAGCAAAGACCACACATCCACCAGAATGTCCCCCTTTAAAGCCAACTATGGTTTTGACCCATCTTGGAACCCCAGCATTGGCAGTAAAGAGACAAAAACGTCAGGGAAAACCTGGATTGAACAGATACACAACACCCAAGAAACCTGTCTTAAGAATCTGACCCAAGCTGTCCAAACTTACAAGGCTTTTGCTGACAAAAAAGGATTCCTGGAAACCCATTGAAGATAGGGGATGAAGTATATTTTGATTTGTGAAACGTGCCTCTGACAGTCCCCTGCTATAAGTTAGCCCACCAAAGGAGCAGGCCCTACAATATCACCAAGCTAGTGGGCAAAGTAGCATTCAAACAAGAGCTACCCCCCTGGTGGAAGATGCATAATGTCTTCCACCATGTGCTACTCTTCAAAAAAGAAGGAAACTCCCTACCCCACCAGAAACTCAAGACTTACCTTCCTCCAATCCAAGTAGGACGCTCTGAGGAATAAAAAGTTGAGTATATTCATGGAGACCACACTCACTACAAAACGCCATAGTACTACGTCAAATGGAAGGGATACCCGCCTGAGGAAAACACCTGGGAACCGTTAAGTAACCTACCCAACGCCCAGCTGGCCATCCAACAATACCTTGCAAAAAAGACTAGGAAAGAGGGGACCCCAGGAAGGAAGAGGATGATGTCATGAATGACATTTCAATACTTGTATTGAAAACCTGGGAATTGAACCCCGGGTCTCAGGGAAAGCCTTATGTCAACCAGAGTGGACAGGAAACCGCCCAACTGCCAGTTGGGTCAAACCCTGGACCACCAGAGATAGATGACCCCAAACAGGGGGAACAGAAACCTGACAACCTGTCAAGAGTCAATACTGGAGGTTTGAAATCAACATTGGAGACCCTGGAATCAAACCCTGACCCTCCAGAGACTACTCAAGTCACACAAAGTGGACAGGAACCCGCCAACTTGTTAAATTGCAAACCTGAGTTGACAAGTTACTCCAAGACCTGCTAGTCTCCCAAGGACAATCCCCCAAATGGTCACCAGATTGTTGCCAACCTTGCGACACCAAAGATCTTGACCTATGCAGAGATTGTAGCTTGCCTTAAGGAGGTTAAAACAAAACCTACTGTTAACTCTGCCAATGACCACCAGCAGCTGCTAGTCTTCTGTCCAGAATGGGTAGTACAATTGAACTACTCAGGTGACGTGGTGAACAGTAGCGGCAGAACAAATTATTGCCACTTCTATCTACCAGAGCAGGCATAACCTGGATCTGCTGCCCTCAAGACTCTAAGCCAAGATCCATGCCCCACCAGTGCCTTGTCTGCGGACCTGAACCCTGCAAAAATCAAAGAAGCAAAAACCCATGGTATAAAAGCCCTGGCGGTATGGTGATGACCATATCATCATTTTGGATAATAAAGTTTTATGAACCTTTGGTTTGAACAATTCTTACCTTATCCAGTCTTGGTGATCTTCCATCTTAACTCCAGACAAGTAGACCATCAGGCAACCGCCCCCTCTGGAGACCAACCTGCCAACCCTCCCCAGGCGCTATACCGTTCCCCAGGAGCCCCCTTTGGACCTGTGCATTTTACTGAATACCCGCCCAACCCCACCTACGTGGAGTACGGCTTGGAGACCATCCTCATTGCCAATTCCTTGGCAAGGACTAGAGAAACTGAATATATAGGACGTGAAGGAAAGAGGATTGAGGTGCAGCCCTTATTGTTCAAAGACAAGTACAATTATCTGCCTGCCTACTTTGTTCCATGACTCTGCCCTTAACCCTGCAACCCGACCTCCCAATGGAGACCCCCACTGCAGCTGATACTACGTCCACCCAACTTTTTGGAGTACTCTACATTACTTTGACGGGAATGGTAGACACTATGGTGCCCAATTCAGGGCCCTGATCTTTGCTTGGGCAATTTGTATCCTATATTATCAAGTCAGCACCCATCCTATGGTGGGCATTACCCTCTGGCATGACTGTATTCTGTTCCAAGCTAACCAATGCATCTACCTATGCCTGGCTTCCTGACATGAGTGAACAATGGTGGATAACACTTCATTGCAAAAGTGGCAATGAGCAAATTTCTGGTGGCCCCAGAGGATAATTATGCCCATCAGCCATGGAGACCCTTTGCCCAACCCTTTGGGCCGGGTGATAGCATTTGCCAGGGGTTGGAAATCCTTGGCGGCATCCAGTGTGGTAGATTCATGGTTAGCTGGGCTGGAAGGGGGATCTTAATTCTTTCTTTGAGACATGGAATCTGTCATCATTTGGTAACCCTTTTCCTTGAGGGAATTCCTGCAGCCCTCCATTGGTGGTGACGCAAGTTATTACAGGGGTATTGCTTGGGTTGATGCTTCTATTTGCTAGGCTAAGAGGATCTCTCAGAGGGCAAGGTTTGATTGTGGAAAGCGCCTCATGGGTAGGTTTTGTAGGTTTCTTCAAGGTTGAATCTGTTCTTGGCTCTAGCCCAGAAAAACATGGGCAGTGGGGCCTGCGGGCTAGAAACTCGTAGGGGTTCAGGGTTCAAATCCTGGGAATGGTGTTCCAACTTGAGAATCAGTAATAAATTACTGTCACTTGTGATACGCTGGGAAGTTGGATTGTGGTTCAGGAACCTGGTTAGCTGGAACCTTGCCAGGGGGTTGACTTGGTTGTTTTGACACAGGTTAATGTTATTTTCAGCAGGCTGAAGATCCAGCATGCCCATAGGGACCAGGGTTACCCCAGGATAATAGGACAAGGCTGGTGTCTCAAAGCATGCTGACCAGCAGGCTGAGTTGGCAGATGTCATCAAAGATGGTTTGGTCTATTGCTCTAAAGATTGCTGCCCTGCCTATCTCAAAGGCATATCTAAGGATCTTGGAGCTGAATCCAGACGCCTTTTGTTTTATGATGAATAACTGTTCCTTTCAAATATTTAAGTTTTACTTTAGTTTTAGTTTATAGATGTTTGGTATAGGGCTAAACTTCAGTACGGGGATGTCACGGTTGTTGATGTGTTGTCATTAGAGATTTGTGCATACAGTTGCCACTAACAGACCCTCTCTTTTATTGCAGATTTTTAATCCTTGAGTAATTCCAAGTCAAGGAAGGTTCATTTTACAAGCGTGGTGTGGCAGGCAGGATGCCAAAAGAACAAAGCTGAGCTTTGCCTGCTTTGCCCTTTTACGGCATCCTGCCTAGGTATGCGTCCAGGTATCCTAGTTGAGCCACATTATTTTGTTTATTTAAATCAGTGGCCTTTTAAAATCTTTATCTTATACTCTAGTTGGTAAAAGGAAAGATATGTCAGGCTGGCTGCCAAAAGAGCAAAGCTGTGCTACGCTCAGCTTCACTCTTTTACGGCAGCCTGCTGGTACGTGTTTCCAGTTATATCTGGTAAAAAGCGTTTAATGATGGTTGCTGGTATGCATTTCTAGTCTATAGCTGGTAAAAGTAAGTATGTGTCAGGCTGGCTGCCAAAAGAGCAAAGCTGTGCTCAGCTCAGCTTCACTCTTTTACGGCAGCCCGCTGGTATGTGATTCCAGTTATATCTGGTAAAAAGCGTTTAATGATGGTTGCTGGTATGCATTTCTAGTCTATAGCTGATAAAAGGAAAGATTTGTCAGGCTGGCTGCCAAAAGAGCAAAGCTGTGCTAAGCTCAGCTTCACTCTTTTACAACAGCCCGCTGGTATGTGTTTCCAGTTATATCTGGTAAAAAGTGTTTAATGATGGTTGCTGGTATGCATTTCTAGTTTATAGCTGGTAAGAGAAAAGATGTGTCAGGCTGGCTGCCAAAAGAGCAAAGCTGTGCTACGCTCAGCTTCACTCTTTTACGGCAGCCCACTGGTATGAGTTTCTAGTTTATATTTGGTAAAAAGCTTTTTATGATGACTGCCTGCTGGTATGCCTTTCTAGTCTACAGATCTAAATAGCTTTATTAAAAGGTAGTCATAAAATTTATATCATTTTCAATATTTTTTAGACATGGTTGTAAAATCTTATCAGAAATAAGTGAGTATAAAGCTATGAGTGGTGAGCAGTATACCAAAAGAGAACAGTTGTGTTAGGGTTATTTTCTTTTTACAGCTGCTCACTGGTATCTTTCTGCTACTCTAGCAGAAAGACTTTTTGATAGTTTCAGCAAAAATTATAATTTTGTTCATAATTCTTGTTTTCTAAGATGATTTAGTGGTTTTAAAAAATACAGTTTTATTATTACAAAAATGATAGTTGCTTTGTTTGTGCAACTTACATCAGAGAAGTATAAGGAGAAGCTATGCATCTATCTCTATTAAACTATCAACAAGGTCTTGTTTAATTAGTTTATACTTTTATTATGGATTATATCTTTGACATTTAAGAAATGAAAGATTGAATATTTCTTACATTATTTTGAAAATACAATACTTTTAGAATATTTTTTATTTTCAATAACAATTTTTGAATTCCAAAGGGCAAATCAATACCTTTATTTTAAATTTTAAGCATTTCATATAAATATATATCTTTCTCTGGCTTAGCTGATGTAGTCTATAAACATTACATTACCATAGGATACAAAAAATTTTAACTGAAATATATAGGTTTTGTTTAATTTGTTATATAACTTTTATTCTGACATTTTCATCTTTTTTATTATAGCTCTAAAATAATTATTTTTTATGCCATTAGATTTCACTTATAAGCTTGTACTTTTTATTTTCTAGCAGTATCTGAGTTAGCTGTGGATATCTCCTTAAATATTTTTTTCATTTGGCTGGGTTGGATTTCTTTATCATATTTATCCTTTTAATTTTTATTAAAAAGCTTAGAAATAAAATACATCTCAATTAAAATTCTTTTTTTAAAAGTTGTGATGTTTTAATTTTTAGGGTTTTGATTTTTGGTAAGTAAACAACAAAAGAGCTTTAAGATAGGGATCTTTATAATAATAAGGCAAAAAAATAAATGTCCATAACAAAATAGTTTTTGAGTATTACAGTTGTTTTTTGACACTTTAAAGTTGCCAAGTATTTTTTTGAAATTGTGCTAGTCAGATCTAAAAACTGAAAACAAATGCCAAAAAGAATTTTTAAATCTATAGCATAAAATAAGCTAAGCATAAGTCTTGCTATTACAATTTAAAAGTTCTTGAGTGATAATATGTAGTTTTTGGTAATAAAGCTTTGCAAAGTATCCACCAAGTATTTCAGTTAAAACTAAGAAGTGCAAAAAATTAAAGAAAATAATTACATTTTAATAGGTTTTTAAGCAATTGGATAGGAAATATTACTAAAAAGTATTAAGTTAAATTTGGGTTAAAAAAGCTAGTTGAATAAAAACTGAATAGAACAAACAGTTTTTTGGTAAAAATCTATTCACTCTAAAAAAAACATACCCAGCCCAGGATTTGATGCAGGCAGAAATCTGGGGCTTGAAATTAAGGTTAGTATATTTGGAAAAGATGACTTACCAACCCCAAGATCTGCTGCAGGGGGAAAGTTTGTGGGTTTTTTTAAAAAGATTAGTAAGTAGTAAAAAGCTTACCTGGCCCAAGATTGGCTTTGGGATAAAAATCTGGGAGTCCCTAATCAAATTTAATAAATTTAGAAAAAATGGCTTACCTAAATCAAGATCTGCTTGTGGGCAAAAGTCTTTGTTTTTTTAATCTAGGCTGGTAATTTAGTGAAAAAAAACTTACCACCCCAAGATCTGCTGTAGACTAAGTCTATCTAAAAGGAAACTAAGGTTAGTACTTTTAAGAAAAGGTTTACCTGAAATGCAGCTTGATTGAAAAAGATTAGTGAATAAAACTTTGCTTACCATTCTCATTTTAACTTCAGGGCGAAAATCTGAACTTTCTAATTTAGGTTAGTAAAGTTGATGAATAAATAACTTACCCACCCCAAGATCTGCTGTGGATCAAGCCCATCTAAAAGGATTTGAAGAAGGTTAGTATTTTTAAGGAAAAGCTTACCTGAAATGAGGAATCTAATAGAATTTAGAAATGAATTAGTTTTTTTAATTATTACCTTTATAAAGCAAAGTTAGCTTCAAATTTTTAAAAAATATACTTACCTTGAATATTAATGATCATATATGCTTAAAACAGTTAGTATTGTATGTATATTTCAAAGCTTACCTTTGTTTTGAAGTGAATTGTTTAAATTTGAGTTGAAAAAGTTAGTATTGTGTTTAGATAAGGCTTACCTTTCCTATCAAATGTAATCAAATCTTCTTTGGTAAGTATCTGATTGGTTATTTATTATTTCATTGTTAAAGATTGGTTCTTGAATTTAAAATTCAATTTCTTGGCCAATCAAACACAGCTTGGAAGCTTCCAAACTGAAACCGGAACAATCTACATTGGCGGGCAAAGAAAACACCAAGCGGCTCTGCTGACAGCTATGCCAGCCAGACGGGCATCCTGACAGGCTGCATGAGAAAAAGCTTACTCAGGGACTTGCCAGGACTAAAGCAGTAGACAAGCGTGGTGTGGCAGGCGGGATGCCAAAAGAACAAAGCTGAGCTTTGCCCGCTTTGCCCTTTTACAGCATCCCACTAGATACGCGTCTAGGTATCCTAGATGCAATCCTTTTTTGCTTTTTAAATCAGTGGCCTTCTAAAATCTTTATCTTATACTTTAGTTGGTAAAAGGAAAGATATGTCAGGCTGGCTGCCAAAAGAGAAAAGCTGTGCTACGCTCAGCTTCACTCTTTTATGGCAGCCCGCTGATATGTGTTTCCAATTAAATCTGGTAAAAAGCATTTAATGATTTTTGCTGGTATGTTTTTAAAGCCTATAGCTGGTAAAAGGAAAGATGTGTCAGGCTGGCTGCCAAAAGAGCAAAGCTGTGCTATGCTCAGCTTCACTCTTTTACTGCAGCCCACTGGTATGTGTTTCCAGTTTATAAGTTATTCTATGATATAGACGTTAATAGTTGCTTTTTAATAATCTTTTAGATTTTTAGTGTAATAACTTTATTATGATGAGAATTTTCAGCATTTATTGATATTGTGTGTAGATAAAAGTTTGTTGTGCTAAAAAAGGTATTTAAAGGCTCACTAAGGCTGAGGAGCTTGGCGGAGAAGGACTTCTGAATAGACAACATTTTGGGTCTGACCGTGATTATGATCTGTATCAATTAAGGCTATGATGCCTCGCACATCAGTAGTACGGGAAAGAGCAACATAGAGCTGACCATGAGAAAAGGGGTCATGTGTGAGATCAACACCCACGTGGCTCAAGGACTGACCTTGAGATTTGTTGAAAGTCATGGCAAATCCTAGGTGGATTGGAAACTGCCAGCGCTGTAGAGTAAAATGAAACTCTTCCTCCTCAACCATTGTTAGACGGGGAATAAGACAGCGGCGGCCCTGATAAATCCCAGAGATAATTGTGACTTTGATTGTGTTTCAGAAAAGGGTTGTGACTATGGTCATTGTACCATTGCATAGACCTTCAGTGGCATAAATATTCCGAAGGATCATCACTGGAGCACCAACCTTCAGGGTGAGGTGAGATAGAGATAAGCTGCTACAATTAAGAGTCTGCATGACCTCAGCAGTAACCAAATCAGCATCATCTCCTTCTCCTGGGTTGGCACGGTTCTTGGCATTGTAGACATGAGAAGCTCCAGGGCAAGTGTTAAGGATCCTAGAGTTAAACTCAACAACTTGGCGGTTGATGACAGTTAAGATGCCACGGCCTTTAAAGAATACAGCTGCATTATTGGGGGTTAAGGCTCTAAGCTGTTCAGGGGGATAGATGGCCTGGGTCAGCTGCTCAGATCTGGCAACTTGGGTAATAAAAGGAGGCAAATGTATCAATCCATAAAGCCTAGCATTAAAGGATAGCTCTTCCAGGTACTGGGCATAAACCTCATTCTCTTCAGTCTGATGCAGCCACATGTTTTGGTTCAGGAACAAAATCTGAAGCTGGGGCCAAATTCTTGACTGCTGGATGCAGGCTTCAACCTGTTGAGCATGACCACCATGTCGGATAACTGGAACTGTCTGTTTAAAATCACCTCCAAAAACCACAGGGATCCCACCAAATAGAGCTTCATTGTTGCAAACATCCCGGAGGGTACGCTCAACGGCCAGCACAACATTTTTATGCTGCATGGGGGCCTCATCCCATATGAGTAAGGCTGTCCGGCGTAACTGGGTATCCAGCTGAGATTGATACCCAATGTTGCAAACTGAGTTCTCATCCAGGTTAAGAGGCACCTTAAAAGTTGAATGGGCAGTCCGTCCCATTGGCAGAAGGCTGGCAGCTAAGCCAGTTGAGGCAACACAGATGACATGCATACCCTGATTACAGTAATGGGCAGCCAGAGCTTTATAGAAGAATGTTTTCCCAGTACCCCCAGAGCCTTGAAGAAAAAGTGTGCATGGGTGGGATTCTGGGCAATCTGCTCAGTAATCCGGATGAAAGCTGCCTGTTGGTCGGCATTAAGTTGGTCTGGCTGAGCTTGAGGCAGTTCAACTGGGAGATTGAAATCCTGAACTGGGTTTCTGGGATCCTCCCATCCTTGATTGTAGTTAGGAAGATGGTAAGCTTCTAAGCTTTGACCAAACTTTTGAAGCTCATGGGCAATTAGAAAAAGCTCATAATCAAGATGGGGATCTTGAAGGCCCTCTGGAACAGTCAGAAACTGCAGCCGGTGCTCCAAGTCATCACAAAAGCTCTCCCAAAACTCATTCCAAATCCTCAAGCCATTGATAATGTCTCCAGAGGTGAGGCCCTGAACAAATAGGAGCCGCTGTCTGTGGCCAGAGTGGGTTTCAGCAGTCTCCTGAAAGGCAATCCACCAGTACTCATCATCGCGGAGCAGACCTAAAGCCTCACATGCCAGGAGATTGGTGGCATAGGTTACGCGCTCAAGGCCTTCACCAACAGTCCTTAGGTCAGCAAAGCTTGTGCATCCACGCTGAATGGTTAAGAGGAGCCGTACAAAGAAGTGTTCTCCTTGATTGGGGCTAACGTTGTACATACGTCTAAACTGCTCACGCTGCTGACGTCTTCTCCAAGTATGAGTGGCAGCATTCCAAGTGTAATGTTGGGGGAAATCAGAATATAGCAGATGCCGGCCATCCTCATTTTAGGTATTATAAAGCATCCACCCCATAAGGGTTGTTCTGGGAGGATTCTCTACCTGGCAGAGAACATCATCACTGGGTGCAAAATAAACCATTTGCTGGTTCTCAGCATGAACAGCCAAACAAATAATTGAAGGATTAATTGAGTGATGAGAAAACTCCATCAGCTCCCAGACAGCCTTTGGCGGGGCAATGTATCGGCCATGAAGATGCTGGTGGACCTCGTTATTTACAGCATTGGGGTGCTGGCGTACAATTTCAGCTAGAGGTGCCTTACCCTTGATTGTTGCTGTGTACATGTCCTCTCCCTTTGAGATGTATTTTAGAATGTACTTGATTGACCGGAGATTTACACAGGCTTCAACATTAATATGTGCCTTGTACTTCCAGATAAGAGCTGGAGAGTACGGAACAACCCAGCTGTTGTTGACGGCAATGTTATCGTGTCCTGTCACAGTCTCTGATCCAACCGCATTCTGGGGGCTGTGACGCCTATAATTTGGGTACCCATTGGCAGGTAGGACCGTCTCATCTTGAAACTGTTTAGGAAAGTACTTTGAGCAGTGGCGGCCAGTTGGAAAGTCATGCATGCAGGATGCATCTTGATTCTGATTGCACGGGGTGTGAATCATATAGCTCAATACCAAACACCTGAGCTTGTTGTGGTAAGGGGTAACAGCCATAGGGGGGATCTCAGCCTAAATCAGCTGGTCAATGTTCTGAGACTGCATGTAAAAGTTGTCTGTTGAGCGGAGAAAAAGAACACAGTGCATATGGGGTAGGCCTTGCTTCTGATATTCCATGACACAGAAGTGCCCCAGGTAGGGACCAAAGAATCCATGCCACATATCTCGGATCAGCTCCTTGATCTTAATATGGAATACCTGGGCAACAATATCAGGCCGGTCCATAGGGTTCTCACGGGGGCCAAGCTCACGTCAAATCTCATCCCAACTACCATTTGCCATGAACGTAATAAAGAGAGTGGGCTTCCCAAGATGACAGACAATGCACATAACATCATGATAGAGCTGCTGCATGTGCTGGCAGGAACCAATATGCAAAGAGAGAAGAATTGTTTGGTGCCCTACCATCTCATGTGGGTCATCAATATCAGTGTGAGCATAATAATCTGTAAGGTTGTTATAAAGCTCTGCTCTGTAGATGTCTTGATGATTCTCAATATATTGTAGGCGAGTCATATCACAGGAGGCCCAGGCATTCACAACAAACTCCTGAAACAATCAACGGGCAAGAAAAATAATTATTGGGTGGGTATTTTGCTGAAAGAGACAATAACAGTAATAGTCACGCATACTGAGTCGGCGAGGTGTAGCCCTACCCTCATGCATATGATACATCCTAAAGGTAAACCCTAAGTCACCCCGGGGAAAGAGAAGGACATAATGTGTTGGCATATACTTGGCAACTGTAGTATCAATTTGTTTGGTACACCCATCACGTAGACGCATTAGCACATGACGTCAATTGCGCTCACTATCCTCTACAGCAGCTAATGCAGCGGGCATCAAAGCAGCAATTTGAGGCTGTTGGGGCAAATTGTAGGTACAGCGATCATTACCCGCTTCAACTGTCAAGTTCAAGTTAGGATGGAGGTAGGCTTCAGCCTCAGGATGAGTTTGTGTGTACTCCTGAACAATCTCTGTGGCAGTGCAATAGATCTCTACAAAGGGATTCACTTGGCAAATTATACGGTCAAGCATTCTAAGCGTTTCCTAATTCAGGCCAGGGTTTCTCTCCATACGCTGCTGCAAGGCAAGCTCAGGGTCAATAAAGTACAGCTGATTGTACACATGGTTCCGTCCCTCTGTAGGCAAAAAGAAATACTGCACATGGTATAATTCTCCATGAAGAAAATAGGGAATATACTGAGGGTTGTTTTCCAAGCGCTGATCTTGCTCCTAAAAAGGTTAAATAAAATGTAAAATATAGCAGTCAAATAAAATTAAAATATGTACCTGCAATAAGAGAATTCATTGTCAAAGAAGCATTGTATTGGCAAATGTTTTCAATAAAGTTAATTGCCTGACGGGTCTGTTGTGTATATAAATTATGGATTTCTTCTGGAATCGGTTCAAGTGGAGGTAGCTGAATGGTTTCATCATTGCAGCAAAGGGTAAACCTAAGGCGAGTAGGTCTAGTAACCCGGGTACCCTCACAGGCCCAGTGTAAAGCTTGACACTGCCCACACAGTGCATCCATCCTACCTATATTAAGAGGAACTCAGGTATCTCTTCTGTT
Organism: Entomophthora muscae; assembly: GCA_014839935.2. Classification (NCBI taxonomy): domain Eukaryota; kingdom Fungi; phylum Entomophthoromycota; class Entomophthoromycetes; order Entomophthorales; family Entomophthoraceae; genus Entomophthora; species Entomophthora muscae. The sequence continues at coordinate 76,547 of QTSX02005801.1, forward strand.
AAAGAAAGCATCAGGTTCCGCCCCAGCAAGGTTTTCAGGAATGGCACCACCCCTTCTAGTCGGCTCCTGAGCTCGAATATCTTGACAGATTTCACAGGTCCTAACCCAGTGACCATTGGGAAGACGGAACTGAGTGGTAGCATAATATAAAAGGCAATCATTACAGCATTGAAGGTTTGGGTGATGTTGACCACCCTGGTCTGGGTTGACTATAAGATGATGAAGATTTTGTGCATCAAGATCTTCTAGGTTAAAATTTCTTCGAGCCATTTTTAAGTTGCTTTAAAAAAGTAACAATGCGCGTAAATTTGCAGATACACAGTTAAGCCCCAAAGAAACCCAATAAGGGCTTCTTTGGGGCTGTGCTCTCTTTATCATATAGGCAAAATTACATTTTAAGCCATAAAAGTTTCTGTTTTTTGCTTAGTACTCATATATGAACTTATTTTTAATAGAAATAGTCAGAGGGGAAAATCTTTAAAACTGCTTCAAAACATTAAAAAGTACAAACTTGATAAGGCTATATTCTTGGTTAAAGCCTTTAATAACATTATCCTTATGTTTTTTGCATAAAAAAGAAAAATATGTTTATAAAAATAGTTTATCTTTATTTGATATTTTTTTATTTATTTAAACCTGGGACAGGTTTTCAAGAATTCATAATAAAGAAATAGGCATATTAGATGCATATATTATGTAGGTTAGTATTTTTATTTTTCATAATTTACCTGGTACAGAAACTGTTTGTTTGGACTGGGCTATTTTTATCAAAAAAAGTAAATTTAATAAAAAATGACTTACCCACCCCAAGATCTGTTGTGGACCAAGTCTATTTAAAAGGATTGAAGGGTAGTGGTGTTTTTTTGGAAATGGTTACCTGAAATGCAGCTTGGTTAAAAAAGAATAGTGAATTACTAACCAAACCAAGATCTAATTCAGGGCAAAAATCTGGTTTAGTTAATTTACTAATCACTAAAAAAAAGCTTACCTAATCTTGATCTGCTGTGGACCAAGTCCATCTAAAAGAAAAGAGGATTAGTAGCTTAAAGGATTCAGTTGCCTGAAATTAAGCTTTGTTTTGTTTTGAATTTTTGAAATCACTTGAAATGCAGCCTTGATTTTCTTTTTGAAATGAATGAGTTGCTTTTTAAAAAAACAAAAATAATTATTACCTTTTTAAATTAAAGTTTGCTTCAAAAATTCAAAGCTTGATCTTACCTTTAATATTTTCTTTATATCTTATGAGCTGAACAGTTAGTATTATATGTATATTTCGAAGCTTACCTTTGAGTTTGAAGTAAATCTAAGTTTGAGTTGAAAAGTTAGTATTGAGTTTAGTGAAGCCTTACCTTGCTTATCAAGTCTAATCTTATCTCCTATGCTTTAAATCATCCAATCATAGTAGTTAGTGGTATCCTTTTTATGCAATGATTAGTGATTCATGTTGTGCGACGTCGGCCATTGTCGGACAGGTTCGGACCCAGAAATTAACCAATTAAAATGAATAAAGACATATAAAGCTCCAATAAAAATCAATAAATTTTAATATGTATTTTTCTATATCTTACCTTAATATTGAACTGGATCAGTTTACATCTACTTTTAATATTTTTTAGTTTAATTTCAACTGCTGCAGGCTGGGATGCTGCAAGACACTGCGAAGTGTCCAACAACCCCTCCTGCGGCAGCATCAACCATCTAAACTTACCTACCGTATAGGCACGACCGATAGTTTCACCGGCCATGATCGGACGTAAAAAAAGGTAAGATTTTCCAATTAAAAACATAGTAAAAAGCTTCCCTAGCGACTGGAGAAGTCCAGGGGCGATTTATAACATGCTTATAAAGATGTTTGATATAGGACTGGATTTAATATAAACGGGTTACAACTTTTATGAAGTGCTGACTTTGGAGCTTTGTGCAGCTATAGGTGCCACTAGCTTATCCCTTTTTATTACATTTGAAATACTTTGACGGCTTTGAGTCTAGCCATGTGTTTTTTATATAAATTTTAAAAAAATTGGGCTTTGATCTATGTTTGAAATTAGCAGCCACAGTTTAGCCAGAAAGCTTAGATAGAGGTTCTAGATGGTGTATCCCACTGTTGCTCTGTAGATTTCTGTTTGGAGATGCTTGAAAGGGGGTGGTGCAGTTGCAAGCTTAACATGATTAAAAGTTCTTGGTATCTTCTAGATGTGGATCGGTTAGGCTCAGGCTGCTCCCCATGCCACAAACAATGTTTTTGGGGTCACGGTAGCTGCTAAGCTTCGCATGGGGGTATGCATCCTTCTTTAGAAGTTCAAGCACACGTCAAATGGAAGGGACTGTTTGATCTAAAATGCAGAGAAGGCAGGATGGGTTATTTTTCTTCTTTATTGAATTAATCATCTAGCTTAGCTGTTTATAATATTGAATTAAATATATATAAAATAACATTGAATGACTTGATATATTTGAATCAGACCATTGATTGGCTTATGTTTGGTAGCAGCCTTGAGTGATAAGTTATGAACGGAGGGAATAGTTTAGCTGCTTGACAGCCTGGACGCTTCATGAACACTTGCACTAGCTGGTTCCCATCCACAGTTTATTGGTACATGCACTAGATGCCACATCCGCTTTGGACAGGATCTTGCCCCACTCACCCAGAGAAGTGTATACTTTTTAGAAGGCAACTAAAAACAAACAGCCTTAAGGGAAATTGGGACGGTCTGATCGGATGGGAGCATCTAGGGTGATCAATTCTTGGCATCAGTTAAGAAAGCAGGCTTTATTTGGTTTATGGGATGAGATTGTGAACTATTCAATAAATGCTTGAAACAAATATATTTATATATTTTAAAATGAGGTACTTGCTAAAGAACTCAAGTTATGATTCTATTTTATAAATCCAAGTTCCAATATCGATATTTTGGTTTACCTGGGATGGCTCTTATTTGATTTGAGGGTGGCTTTATTATGAGTGGCCCATAGCGTATGATAAGTTTATTGATCGGCTAGGTGGCTGCCCCGTCCAAGGGCAGATATAAAGTTAAATTTAATCTATCAATTGGATGGATTGGATTTTCAGGCTGTGGTTTTTATCACTATTTAATTTAAAAATCTCATTTAAAAATCTTATTTAAAACGGGCCTCTTAAATTTTAATTTTGATTCCTTTTATTTAAAATAAATTTACATTTCAAGTATAAATAAAATTAAAAACAACTAAATAAGCAGAGCGCTACTATTAGGTTAGCAAAGCTAAAGTAAGAATTTAAAATTTTGATATTTGATTTTCTAAATTATACCACAATATAGAGCTGATCTGTAGCTTTAAAATAAGCTATTGGACATATATATTGGCTTGATATTCCCTGAGATATGCTATTTTTAGTTTTTTAACATGTACTAAGAGTGAATTTAGATGTATCAAATTTATTTCAGGCCTTTGATTATGACGCAAGCCCAATTCCTGCACTTCATTATATATCTCAGCATCTAGAGAAGCTAGAGCTATCATGCCTAGTACCATTTTTATTGGAAAATCTGAAAAACTTGCCTAGACGCTCTAAATTTATGAAAATTGTTTCATTGGGTCTCAATATTATGTTTGCTAGTTTACTCCACTGGCATCCTTATTAAGATGATGCTGTGGCAAACAAGGTTAACTCTGAAACTATCTGCAGCCACTTGGATCTGGTGATGCATCTGAGTGGAATATTCTATTATCGCAATTCGAAATAAATAAAATCGAAATGAGCAAGCCAACCATCTCTTAAACTGACATTTATATATCTAATTTGAATAGGATCTCTTTAAATCCATCCACCTCATTTTTCCCAAGCCAATTCAATCCTCACATAGAGTTTAAGCATCCAATCATATTAAAGTGTAGCGAATCAATCCGAATTTTAATCCTATTCTTAAACAATCCGCCTTTCCTTTCAATTTTAATCCACACATTCTGGTGTTGAATAATCTATGCAGATTAGCCTCTTTGCTATGATTGCAAGGGTTGCACCACGATTTAAAAATCAAGAGATTAAATATATATTTATTAAAGCCCGAGTGGCCCATATTATCATTTCGACATAATTTAGGCCGCACTCCACTGTATTCTATTCAACCTGCATACTTTCAAAGGTGCTTATAAGTATGAGCCAAATCAAGCCTTTTGCTTGGCCATCGACTTTAAATTTAAATAATGTTTAGTTTTTTAATTCAATTCCTTACGGCTTGAGTGCACTCGAGTTGATATTATGGACAGACTCGCTTCTATACATATCGATGGCATATTTAAAGCAGAGGCGTAGAAGACATGGGTATTTGAAAATGAAAGTGGCGTTGGCTTTGGGGGCCTTGCATGTGAGCAGTTTACGATATCCTTCAGACCCACTCTACGAGAAGCAGCAGACTTTGGATAGATTCCGCTTTTCTAATGGCAGTCCCCGACATCAAGCTCCCCGACGGGAAGAACGCCTGCGCCGTGCACTATCTCCTGGCGGTAAGTTCGAATTCTTTATCGAGTCCCTGGAGAACGCATCTATAGTATTCCGATTCATTACAGCACTGCAGATCGCAGGAGGGTTCATCGAGAACGCAATCAGCTTACAAAACAAGGTCACTGTCAAGGTGCAGTACGGGGATGTCTGTGGGGAAACAGAAGGATGCAGATAAGAAAAAACACTAGGTAATATAAATAAGAGAAAGTACTCACTTACAAAGGCACATGTCGCCCAACTACACGAGTTGAATTCCGTAAAGACAGAGATCCTATCGAGTACCCCTATGCGCTGCTCGCCCAAAAGAACCTTGTCAGAAGAAAGGGAGAATTCGATATGACAATGGCTATGCAACCCACTAAAGAAGATGTGAATCCTGAAGATTATGGAAATGTCAAACATAATAAGCTTCATGACGTCATGGAAACAATAGTGCACGAGATGCTCCATTGTTTAGGCTTTTTTACATCCCTTAGAAAAATGAATGTCAATCCTACTTACGTTGGCCCTCCCCATGCAACCGTGTATTCTGGTTACAACTCTTCGGTGATCTTCCTTAAATCCATCTTCGACACCAATCTCTACTCTAAACATGACTCTTTATACACCCTTGTCCGCTCAATGGACTTCAAAGACAAACCATACACCGAGACCCCATCCTTCCGCGAACAAATCCCTAAAATGTCACAGATTGCCAAAATCAAGGAACTTTTACAAACTTCACAATCCATCTATTTCCAAACTCCCACCAGCCAAATATACGTTCAAACAAGCTCCAATCCAGACGAATCCAATGAAAGCTTGAGCCACTTGAGTGATCTAGATTATCGCTTCTCTCTGGATCAAATCATCATCCCTGTCGCCATGCCCTACGCCTTCATGATCCGAAAGAAGAACATGACTCAGCACTGGCTGACTGCTCCGCTCGGAAACTGCACCCTCGACATCCTAGAAACTCTAGGGTACACGAAGAACCCCTTCCCCCAGAGAGAGCGATCACAGCTGGCATTTTACGAGGCCATGCAGAAGCATTCATCTCACCATGATTAAATCACAATCTATAATTATACTTCAATCAGATATCTTTGTTACATTCTATAACTGAAAAATTCAATTTCATCTGTAAATCCATACAATAAATTATACCATCTAGATGAAACCAAACATAAAAAGAGCTTGACCGTAAAAGCCTCCAAGTTGATTGTGGAGAAATTCTCCGTTGGAGCATCCCAAAAAGTATGCTGGATCAACCCCAGATTCTAACAAGAGACATCTTCTCTCAGAGCTTCTCTCATGTCGAACATAGGTCCAATCCTTCCTATCTAAATAGACATGCAGCTCGATCAGGTTTGCTCCAAAGTTCTAGCATCACTTGGTGCACCAGAATGGACTATTGCCAGCTTCTCTCATATATCCAGGAGGTTGGAGAGACATCATAACTCCCTCTGAGATATTCTGTTCTTACATGTACAAAGCTATTATCCTGATTTACATGGCAACCACCAGAATTAACTCATTCTGCAAGTCAACTTACTGAATGTCGACAAATTGTCGACATTCAATAAGTCAACATTATTTTAGTATTGTCGCAGCATCTTTGATTACTCCCTCTCGGGGAATTAACACCCCCAAGTAAATCACCGAGCGGCTCACCGAATGGTTCACTGCCCAGCCAATAAGCCAGTGGCACCTTTATCAGTTAACCATCTATGACGGGGATCCCTCAATCCAGGTCCTAAATGGAACACAACTTGATTAAGCCTCGTGACTCAAGAGGAACATTACTCAGATAAGCCCTGTGACCGCCATGACGTACATGGACGACTTGTGGCTTATCATGATACTATATATTAACCTATATTCATATTTAATAAAGTATCATTCTCTTATTAAATCTTCCCCTTTATTTTGTTTATTATACTTCCCAGAAGTATAAACTCAACAGTATTTATCCGCCAGAATTGGGCATTTCCAAAACTAAGCTAATTTTTTATAGTGAATTATTAAGTCAGAAGTGCAAAATTAAAAAAGGAACAGGCATAATATTGACACCATTTAAACAAAGGCTTAATTTTAAGCCAAAAAACTAATGTAATTTACTATGAAAATGTAAGTTTCTTTGTACTTTTACATCAAGGTTGACTACAGTAAGTAATATCTGGATGTTGACCCCAAATAAGAAACCATAAATTTCTTAATAAAATACACAATATTCTAAAAATAACTACTTTTTATATTTCATACTACTGTTTTTATTAAATATATATTAAGATAAGCATTGAACAAAGACATATGACAACTTTCAGAGTGTTATTTGTATTATTAAGATATTTACTGTTATTTTAAACTCACTGGATAAACTATAGCTTATTTCCAGAAGTCCACTTAAGCCAAAACACATATGTTAAAACTAGATATTATATATGTATTTATAATGTCGGCTTTGTGTCAAATCAACATGTCACCTAAATTGCAACAAAGGGGTTTGGCTAAGCAAACAAAGTGACATAATTTAAGCGAGATTTAATAGGAGAGTTACCATAAAAGAACACTGACTGCCTGAATGTTGACACCTTCACTGGTTTATTAGTAAAACACTGCTGCTTAACAAAAAGCACACATATAATGATATGATAATTCAGGCCAAAGTACCCAGGGCTGTACTTTAGAGTCTGCTCTACAATCCCTATTATTTAGTTTTCATAAGCTACATATGCAAATCTTTAATTTTTTAAATTTTAAAAATAATCAATTTCGGCCTTTAAAAACCAACTCTGGAAAAGATTAACTAAGCTTTATAAGCAATTTACATAGTGTTTTTCTAGTTTAATGCTGACTGTCAGTATGTCAACGTCAAAATTAAAGCATTTTTTTATGCTGACAAACTAAATTAAATATTTTTGACTATTGTGACTGCCAGGATGTTGAATTTTTATTTAAACATGGGTTTTTTTCTATTCTTTACTAATAAACTAGCTCTAAAATTACTTTCCATACTTCTATAAACTATTTAATTCATAATAAAAAATAAAACAAGTGATTATTATTTAATTTTATTCATATTTCAAATGATTATTCTTACTTTAATGTCAAAACAGCAGGCTCAACCCGCCAGCAAGGTTCCAAACAAGCAGGTTTGTGACCCGCAATCCAATTACCCGGCCACTTGAAGCCAGACTAGGAAATCAACTCAAATTATCAAATCCAACAACATGAACAGATGATGATCCTTTATGGTGGATACCTCATTTTGGCGCTTGACTCATTACCAGGATCAAGCCACCCCCTTCACCATCCAGCCATGTGATCAACACAGTAATGTTCCTGTTATCCTTGATTCACATTGACTATATAATCACTATCTCTCAATAAAGATTATTATCTAGCTTCTAAATATTTTTCCCCTTGTAACTCTGCTAAAACAGCACAGTTACAACATTGATAGCACAGGAAGGTTCTCCATCCTACCTTATCTTGAAAAATTCCGCCTGTTGCCCGCACACGCCGCAGCCAACAAATCCTTGACAGAATTATGTCTGGCCTCCCGCCCAACTGGACGCCGTATACTCCTGGTACCAAGATACCTGATGGCTTTGTTCTCTACCAAAACATGGTGATCCCGCTACCCGCCTTCAACGCCCTGTCCGCCCAAGGGTTCTTTCAGACACCTTCCTCAATGCCACAGCCAGCTGACAAAACCACCATGCCCGCCTATGTTGCACAAAGACTTCACAGTGCCGCCTTGGAGCCCTTTGCAGGGGCCAACAACAACAATGCTGCCGCATGGATCCAGTCCACCCAAAGCAAGCTGGCTCAGATGGAATGCCTGCAGCAGTTTTGGATCACAGAGATTTCCATTTGTCTGACCCATGACGCTGGCACCTGGTGTGACAAGTGGCACAAAGAGCACACTGACAAGAACTGGGACACCTTCAAACAAGACTTCCTGGTGAGATTCGTGCTTAAGAATACGGCGCTCATGATCATACACCAAGTAAAGAACCTAATCCAGACAGGCACCAGGAGGAACTCACCCGCGCCTACGAGGAACTCTGTCTTTGTGCCCCATCTGACATGGCCTTTGACACCCCAGCAACACACCTCATGTACTACGGCGCTCTCAAGTTGCACATGATGAGACATGTGAACCTGGACCAGGTTACCAACCTCCAAAGCCTGTACCAAGAAGAGGAAAAAGCGGAACAAACATTCAACACTCTGCATAAGGCACAGACTGGGAAACACAAAAGACCCAAGGACTCCCATCCAAGCAGGCGCTCCTCTTGACCACCTCCTGGAGGCAACAGCAACAACAACAACCACAGGCCCACGGGTTTGAATGGGAATGGGAATGGAAATAACGGCCAATCAAATTGTACCCATTTCCGTGTCACCGCCACCCAAGGCAACCAAGACAAGAGAAAAGCCCGGGGAGAGCACTAAGAGAGCCAAGCTCTCCCCACGCAACTCCTGACTTGCCCAACAATGAATACCAACCCGAGGACGTGGACCAATGCCCAATGATCCAAGTGCCCTTAGAAGACCCGGTACTGTACACCATTGCCAGACATCCCAGTAAATTGATGTCTTACCCTTTCTGCTTTTGCAGTTACACAGGCTCAGCACTCTTGGACTCGGCGCAGATTGAAACTTAGTCAACAGCAGCTTTGTGGATAAATTCAAGCTGGCCACTAATCCTTTGCAGATTAAAAGCATGGTCCTGGCTGATGAACATCACATTGCCGTGACAAAAGAGACTGCCCCCTTCTCTGTCATGCTTGAGAACCTCCACTCCACCATCCAAGGTCCCATCATTGACTTCCTTAAGTTTGACATTGTACTGGGTCTATACTGGTTACAGAAAAACAACCCCCACATGGACTGGGCAACCTCAGTGTTGACCATTAAGCGTGAAGGTGTCAATCACCAAATCTACCCGGACTCTGTAGACCAACTCCTATGAGACCACATCTTTGTACACATCACAGAGACTTTGGACAAGAAAGAAAGCTTGAAAGCAATTGACTGGGACTCCTGCCAGTATGAAATCATACACTTCAAGGACCACCAGGACACCCCCACACCGCAAGATTGCAACATTGTGGCCTGACACCCAGAAATCTTCAAGGAGGCGTTACCTGGGCTGCCCCCTGAGAAACACATCCAACACTCTATTCAACTCAAGGGGGCTGTACCCAAGGCACACCCCATTTACAGGCTGACCCCAAACAAGGACAACGCCCTGCACGCCTATCTCAAGGAGGTACTGGAAAAAGGACTTATCCACCCCACACAGTCTCCCTTTGGGGACGCTGTATTCTTTGTGGCTAAAAAGGACGGTACCTTATGCCTGGTCACAGACTATTGCACCTTGAACAAAGTCACCATCAAGAATTGTTACCCCTTACCACTAATTGACGATCTCCTTGACGCCTTGGGAGGAGCCTCTGTCTTCTCCAAGATTGATCTAACTGCAGGCTACAACCAAATTTGTATCAAGGAGGAAGACATCCCCAAGACAGCTTTCTGCACTAAGTACAGTTCCTATGAATGTGTGGTACTCAACTTTGGCATGACCAATGTCCCGTCCACCTTTGTAACCTTCATGAACAAAGTGTTTGCGCCACACATAGGCAAACACACATTAGTGTACCTGGACAATATTATTGTTTACAGCCCCTCAGTGGAACAGCACCACAAAGACCTGGAGGAAGTCTTTGCAACCCTGGCACGACACAAACTGTTGGCCAAGCCCTCCAAATGTTAGTTCTTCTGAGAGCAACTACCCTTCTTGGGACATATAGTCTCAAAAGACGGCATCAAACCCAACAGTCAGAAGATACAAGCTATCTGCAAAATGCTACCTCCCAAGGACAAATCAGAACTACACACTTTCCTGGGAATGGTGGCCTATGTACAACGCTTCATACCCGACTGCAGCGTCTTGACCGCCCCCTTGTCTGCCATAACAGGCGCCAAGTCCAAGTTTGTATGGACCCCCCAATGTGACCTCTGTTTTAGACGTCTCAAGGAAAAGCTCAAAACAGCACCCATCTTACAATACCCCAAACAAGACGGAGAATACCAGATGGAAACTGATGCTTCAGATGCATCCATTGGGGGGTACTATGAATTAAGAATAGTGATGGTGATTTCCTGCCCGTAGCCTACAAGTTGCGCAAACTGACAGATGGCAAGTGTCAATACCCAATCCACAACAAAGAACTGTTGGCCATTGTACACTGCCTAGTCAAATGGCGCTGTTACCTGGAACGGCAAGAAGAATTCACAGCACTAATCAATCATAAGTTGCTAATCTATTTCAAGACACAAGCAAACCTGTCACGCCGCCAAGTGCAGTGGATGGAAATCTTAGAAAGGTTTAACATGCTCATCCAATATAAGCCCGGGGCCAAATTTGCCATGGCAGACGCCCTGTCCCGCCTGTATGTCCGCGCTTCTAGGGGAGAGAATGGGCTCAACCCAGACTGGCCTCTCCTAGTGCTCTGTACAAAAGACAAAGGGTTCCCTGCAGGAACAACCAATATCACCAAAGAAACGGTCATCAAGAATGAGCACCTATTTGCTGACGTATACAGGACTCTTCACAGAAAAATATCAGATGGCACAACCATTCCCTACATTCCCACACATCAACGAGTCAATACCATTCTTTGCTATCACAGGGATCTCGGACATACTAAGAGCCAAAATCTATACAAATTCCTAAAACATAAAGCCTGCTGGCCAACCCTACACCGCGATGTCCAGGAAGTGCTAGAACAGTGTGAGGTCTGCAAAAAGTTTGCCAAAAGCAAAACTCTGCCTAAGTCTGTACTCCCCATTCAAACCCAACTACTGTTAAGGTATGGGCTCTTGACATTGTGGGCCCCATGCCAGGAAAACACAACAACAAAAAATACATCATCACAGCCATCAATTTTGTGACAAGGTGGCCAGTAGCCCAAGCGGTGAAAACACACACCGGTAACAACATCCAACAATTCATTGGCAAGGAAATAATCAGCAGGTTTGGAAAGCCAGAGCTCCTGATAACCAATGGGGGGCAAAGAATTGACCTCCAAAGACACCAATGTGTACCTCACCAAGAATGGGGCAAACACACCGTCACAACACCATACCATCCACAGGCCAATGGATGCGTAGAGCGGCTTAATGGTAGCCTTGTGCAAGCCCTAGCCAAACTCACTGCCAGGAGATCTGAAGACTGGTATAAGCAGCTACTAACTGTGTTACTTGTGTGCCAAACCTGAGTGAACAGATCCACCGGGAAAAGCCCGTTTGAACTAGTATACGGCACATAGCCAAATATCATTCAAGCATTGACAGGACCCAAACTTGAAATTCCAAGTCAAGTCTCCCCTTGCTCAGATCCTCAAGTAATAGAGGCCAACAGCAAAAAAAAGCAGCCAAAGAAAAGGAACACTTACAAAAGACCTTTGTTCCCATCCACCAGAGACATGAAGTTGGGGACAAAGTCTTGGTCATGAATGTTGACAAAAGCAAACTACAGCCCAAAAAAGTAGGGCCAGCAATCATTCTAAAGGTAAACAACAATAACACTTACCTCATGCAAGGGCTTGGGAAACGTAAGCAAGACAAGACCTTACACCACAACTGCCTACAACCCTGCAAAGCAAGACAGAAACAACAAGAAACCGCCCTGCCCGCCACCAAACAACAACTGGTTCAATATGGCGCCCGGGCTCCTGACGACCCCCCTGACAACCTGCCTCCTGAGGAGGCCAACCTTCAGCCGGGGGGGGTGTTGAAACCGCAGGCTCAACCTGCCAGCAAGGTTCTAACCAAGCAGGTTTGTGACCCGCAATCCAATTACCCGGTCACTCAAAGCCAGACTAGGAAGTCAACTCAAATTACCAAATCCATCAACATGAACAGACAATGATCCTATATGGTGGATACCTTGATTTGGCGCTTGACTCACTAACAAGATCAAGCCACCCCCCTCTTCCATCCAGCTGTGTGATCATCAATCATGTTCATGCTATCCATTGATTCACAATAGCTATATAATCACTATCTCACAATAAAGATTATTATCTATCTCCTAAATATTTTTCCCCGTGTAACTCTGCTAAGACAGCACAGTTACAACAGCAGTTGACTGGGACTCCTGCCAGTACAAGATAATACACTTCAAAGATCACCAAGATACCTCCACGCCTCAGTATTGCGAAATTGTGGCCTGCCATCCAGAAATCTTCAAGAGAGCACTACCTGGGCTGCCCCCTTAGAAAAACATCCAACACTCCATCCAACTCAAAGGGACTGTCCCCAAAGCATGTCCTATCTACAGGCTGACTCCAAATAAAGACAACGCCCTACGCGCCTATCTCAAGGAGGCATTGGAGAAAGGACTTATCCGCCCCTCACAGTCTCCTTTTGAGGCCGCTGTGTTCTTTGTGGCCAAGAAGGACAGTACCTTACGTCTGGTCACAGACTACCGAGCCCTAAACAAAGTCCCATCAAGAACTGTTATCCACTACCACTGATTGACAATTACTTTGAAGCCTTGGGAGAAGCTACAGTCTTCTCCAAGATTGATCTGACTGCAGGCCACAACCAGATTTGTATTAAGGAGGAAGACATCCCCAAAACAGCCTTCTGCACTAAATACGGCTCATACAAATGTGTGGTGCTCAACTTTGGCATGACCAATGCCCCGTCCACCTTTGTACTATCATGAACAAGGTATTTGTGCCATACATAGGCAAGCATGCCCTAGTCTACCTGGACAACATCATTGTCTACAGCCCCTCAGTGGAACAGCACCACAAAGACCTAGAGGCAGTCTTTTTTACCCTAGCACAACACAAACTGTTGGCCAAGCCCTCCAAGTGCCAGTTCTTTTGCAAGCAACTACCCTTCCTGGGACACATAGTCTCAAAGGACAGCATCAAACCTGACAGTCAAGATACAGGCCATATGCAAGATGCCACCTCCCAAGGATAAGTCAGATCTCCCTACCTTCTTGGGGATGGTGGCCTATGTACGCTGCTTCATACCTGACTATGGCGTTTTGACTGCCCCCTTATCTGCCATAACAGGCGCCAAATATAAGTTTGTGTGGACCCCCCAATGTGACCTCTGTTTTAGACGCCTCAAGGAGAAGCTCACAACAGCTCCCATCCTTCAATACCCCAAACATGACGGGGAATACCAAATGGAAACTTATGCCTCAGATGCATCCATTGGGGGTGTCCTATAAATCAAAAATAGTGATGGTGACTTCCTTCCTGTAGCCTATGAATCACAAAAGTTGACAGATGGCAAGTGTTGATACCCTATCCATGACAAGGAACTGTTGGCCATTGTGCACTTTCTAGTCAAATGGCATTGTTATCTGGAACGGCAGGAAGAGTTTACAGCATTAACTGACCACAAGTTGCTCATATATTTCAAAACCCAAGCAAATCTATCTTGTTGCCAAGCCTGCTGGATGGAGCTCTTGGAGAGATTCAATATGCTCATACAGTACAAACCTGGTCCTGAGCTTGCCATGGCAGATGTCCTCTCATACCTATATGTCTGTGCCACAAGAGGAGAAATGGGCTTGACCCAGACTGGCCTCTCTTGGTACTAGAACAAAGGACAAAGGTTTCCCCCTGGTACAACCAATATAACAAAGGAAACAGTTATCAAAAACAAACACCTATTTGCTGATGTGTACAGGAACTTGCACAGAAAAATTTCCGATGGTTCTACCATTCCCTATATCCCCACGCACCAGCAAGTAGACACCATCCTACGCTATCACAGAGACCTCAGACACACCAAGAGTCAAAACCTATATGAGTTCCTCAAACATAAGGCCTGGTGGCCAACCTTATATTGTGACGTTCAGGAAGTCCTAGACCAATGTGAGGTATGCAAAAAGTTTGCCAAAAGTAAAACCCCTCCAAAGTCAGTACTACCCATCCACACACAACTACCCTTCAAGGTATGGGCCCTTGACGTTGTTGGCCCATGCCAGGGAAACACAATGATAATAAATACATCATCACCGCTGTTGTAAATTGCGCAATTAATGATATTTTGATCTGGCCTTCAAATATTGATAGTTGCAAAGATTTGGCTGGTTTTGCCTTTGAGTTCAGAAATTCCCTGCCTTCTGCAAATGGGTCTGGTTCAATATCCACCCATTCCAGATTATTGTACCTGTCTGTAGTTGATCCTAGTATGACCTCATCCCAGCGTGAACCCCTCAGCCACTCTGTCTTCCTATTGAGTGATCACCGTCCCTTGTCTACTATTTAAAGTAGAATCATTACTCCTAAGAAAGACAAGTTTATCCACATTTGCGTTGGCTTTTATAATCTTCAAGCTTTTCCTGTCCTTTCTGCCAAAAGGACTTTTACATCTTGTTTTCCAGGAAATTAAGGCATGTGCCCTTAATTTTGCCCTGAAGGCTAACCCAAGGCTAGCTTTGAACCTCAAATCTTTTGTAATAAAGATTTCCCGCTGTATCACCCAGGATGTTGTCCCCTGGAGCCAAACACAACAAAATGGTGATCACTACAGAGGCTCCAAGCCCCTCAGTTACGCTGTTCCCATGCGCATTCTCTGGTCCCTCTCCCTTTGTTTCCAAAGTACCAGATTGACCTAAAGTTTCTAGTCCCACTCTAGAAGAAGACATCACCAATGTCCCTGCAAATCCTATGGTATTGGTTCTGTCACCCGGGCCCGCATGGGCCCCCCTTCCTGCTTTTTCCCTCAACCATGAGCAAGCTTGTGCTGCCGCCCGCTCCCTTCTTCATTCTGGCACAGTAGCCATGCACTCTATCCCTGGCCTCTGTCCTGGGTACACCTCCAAAGACCTGTATTCCTTCCTTTTGGACTTTGGTCTCCCCCCGTATTAATGGAATCCATGGATACTATTGGTGTGTTGGTCAACCAATTCATCCAACCTGCCCTAGTTCACCACCAACTTGCCTTAGGATCCCAAAATCAACTATTAGATGCTGTAGCCACCACTGTCTCAAATAACCACACTCAAAATATGGCCTACCAAGAATGGTCACACAGTCTCTTTGCTTGTATTTCTGACAACCAGCGCAACTTGTTGGCGTCACAGAAGTATTTAACTGCCTCCCTGAACTCCCTTTGTTCCTCACTCCCTGGATACATAAAGGATCAACTATGCAAATTGGATGTACATTAGGCCGCATGGTGTGAGCAAATTGAGGCTTTTCTGCTAAACCATTGGCAGGACTTTGAGACTCTGGTTAGTGAGCTCAATAATTCAGAGAGCATGTCAACTCACAACTTGGATTGATAGGAGCTCATGTCAACACTTGGGGCTGCCACCTGCAGCATCAATACAGTCAGGATAAGGCTGCTTTAGGCAACACTCTATACCAGGTGCAAAATTATGTGGATGATAGGGTAGTGTCTATTGAGGTGACTCCTCCTGCTCCTCCTGTCAAGACCCCATCTGATTTCAAAACCAAGGTATGGGAGGCCATTGCTGAGCTCAAGGCTACCACTTGACGTCAAGCTTCTGTGCAGAACCCCCCTCCAGTTGAACCAATGTCTGACCCTTGTATTGTCTCTCTCACTGATCAAGTGGCTACCTTACAAGGTGAAATTGAGTACTTAAGACAGTTCCTCTCTAATTCTGAAGATTTGTCATCTGAATCTGAAGGTGAAGAGGAAGGTGAAGTTGTTAATACTCCTGCTCATGACAATTATGGTTGTTGCCCTGGTCTAGAAGGTCAACCCCGGGTCCACTGTGTGCGTGCTCTAGATCAACTTGCCAAAGTGACAAATGATGTAGCTGATAGGCAAGAAGCATTGGAAAAAGAGGTCTAAAATCTCTCCTGCTTTACCAAGACCCTAAATGGACAAGTTGCCCCCTTGGTTGTTCAGATCACTTCTCTGGCTACCCGTGTCAATGGGATTGCTGGCACCTTGGCAGTGCAAAAAATCAAGATTGATGAATTTGGGACTTCTGCTGCCACTGCTTGGGACATTAGTGGGAAAAACAGCTCTACCTTGGAAACTTTAGAGGAAAGCCTTCAGATCCTCTGGGCTAGACAACCTGCTGCTGAATCTGAGTTTGAGGGCAACCCTTGTATTAATGTCCTCAACCCTGGTGAAAACAGTCAGTCCTTGTCCTCCTCTATTGACCCAAACTATAAGCCAACCTTCAAACAGATATTTGATCCAAAGACCTCTACCATTGCTTCTTTTCTGACCATTTACAAAACTGTAATGCGTAGGACTACCAACGAGCTCAAGAAGGAACACATCCTTACCTGCCTCCATCCCACTTTCCAGGAAGTTATGGTCCCCGAGCTCCCCTCCATTGTCACTTGGGAGGATATGAAACGCCTCCTTATTGAGGAGTTCAGAGGAGGCCTCAGCTTGGAGGTAAAGAAGGATGCATTTATGCACATTGCTTTCAAACCCAAGGAAACCAAGCTGAGTTTGCAGATTGTTTCTACATTGAAGGCCAGCAGCTAATTACTAGTTGACAGTTAACTCCCCAGGAAGCCTACACGGCTTGTTCAAACACTTTGAAAGTGAACCAGCTTCTTTGTCTACACTTTAAGGCACACAAGGCTTCACTCACTTCCATGATTGTCTTAAGACGCTCCTACAAGACATGCATTTGATACATGGAGGTACAGTGGTATGTAAAAATAAAGCCAGTAATGCCAGGACCACCTCTTGTACGTTGCTATTATGACTCTGGGTACTAGTGAACAGGCTAAGAAGCAAGGCTGCCATAACTGTGGTCAGATTA
Source organism: Entomophthora muscae (assembly GCA_014839935.2). Taxonomy (NCBI): domain Eukaryota; kingdom Fungi; phylum Entomophthoromycota; class Entomophthoromycetes; order Entomophthorales; family Entomophthoraceae; genus Entomophthora; species Entomophthora muscae. The sequence goes on from QTSX02005801.1 coordinate 93,820, forward strand.
GGCACCACTTGCGCACTTGCACTAATCCCTGAGTGGAAGGTTGCAATACCAAGGAACAGGCAGGAAAAGAGAGGTCAGCTTAGAAACAGAGACGCTCTCTTCTGACCAATCTCCCCTGTCTCCCCCTGATCCTCTGTCTGATGAGAAAACTCCCTCCTCCTCTGGCCCAACTATCCTTCATCTATTTCACAATCTCTCCAGTGATTTGGAGCCCAAAGATTCTAATAGTGAAGACTCTGATAGTTATGGCTATTCCGTCCTGGCTGTTCCAGAAACCATCCCTGTATCATACAAGCTTTGCTCTGGGAAGACTACCACCACTTCCCAAGTACCTACAAGTGAAGCTAAGTCCATGGTGGCTTGCCCTTACCTAGCTCAAGCCCACCAACCTCCCGTCTTGGTTGACTCTTCTGAGGAAGCAGCCAAACTAGCCAAAGCTCTTTTCCATAATGTAACTGTATCTCTCCCACTACAGACTGTATGTAAATAAATTCCTGCGTTACAGTGCATGCTAGCTAAATGGGAAAAGGAGCTGGAGGCTGCGCAAGACATGTTGGCAGTCTTGCCTCCCTTTGGGAAAGATACAACCCGCGTGGAAGTATCAATCCAAAAGGTTAAGATCAAAGCCATCTTGGACATGGGTTCCCCAGTCAACGTAGTATCTTCCAAACTAATGAAGAAACTTAAGTTGGCCCCTGACCTCAACTACAAGCAGTCATATGGCACAGCTAGAATTGCCTAAACTTGAGCCATTGGTGCCTACTCTGCTCTACCCATGAGGTTTGGGAAACTCCTTATTGCTTCCCCCGCTGTGGTCCTAGAGAACAAAAGCTATGACCTCTTGGTTGGTACTCAATTCCTCTGAGAATATAATGGGATTATAAACTTACAAGATGGATACCTTTTGCTCTTGGGATATGAGGTTCCTTTGATTTTTGAGGAACCTCCGCGCCTCCCAGGAAAACGTCTTAAAACTTGCGTGCTTGAGTACCCTACAGGTATCTTCTCTCTCAAGTATAGGACTCACTCCTCCAACATGTGTACCCCTCCTCCTTCCTGCCCTGCAGAAGAAGGGGTACCTCTGCTAGCACCCGCAGCTATAACCATCCCCCGGGTTCTCAGGTGGTGATTGATTCCCAGATTTCTTATGAGCTACCTGAAAAGTCATTCTTGGAACTTTACTCATCTGAATCCTTAAGTTGTACTGAGCCTTGCCTGTGTCCTGGGATTTTAGACCAAATCCACAAAGAGCCCATAAAATTACTGCTTGCCAACCTGAAGGCCCTGCTCATGCAGTTGACCAGAGGCCAGGTTGTAGGTCATGGTTGTATACTTGAAGCAGAGCAAGTATCCTCCCTATACCCCTTTGGAACTTTCAGTGATTTCAATCTACCTGAAGACAACCCTCAAGTTCTTTCCTTGTTCACCGCTGCTGATTTCCCCCAACTGTCCCATGTTCAACAAAAAGACGTGTTGGACCTGCTCAACCAGTTCAGCAACATCTTTGCCTCTGGACCTACAGACTATGGCTTAGCTAAAGGAGTCATTCATCAGATTGATACTGGAGATGCGCCCCCTTTTTGTGCCAAACCATACCGCTGTAGTAGGGTGGAAGATTCTCAGGTGTCTAAGGAACTCAAGCAACTTCTGGACGCTGGGTTACTGGCTTCTTCCCAAAGTCCGTGGGCTTCCCTGTTACTGATTCTCAAGAAGAAAGATGGTGGACACCACATTGTAATGGATTATTGCCGCCTGAACTCTCTCACTAAGAAAGACTCGTACCCCTTGCCCAGAATTGACAATGCTCTCAGACGGCTGGGTGGCTCCAAGTTTTTCTCTGCCATGGATCTAGCTTTGGGGTACTGGCAGGTTGACTTATCTCTCAAAGATCAAGAAAAGGCTGCACTTATTACCTCAGAAGGCCTCTTTGAACCCACTTGTATGCCCCAAGGACTCTGCAATGCCTCTGTCACCTTCCAACGGGCTATGGACTCCATCCTATGAGACCTAATGCTCTCTTGTGTCCTTGTGTACCTTGATGATATCACTGTATTCAGCGCTACCTTTACCAACCACTTGGAACACATCAAGGCTGTCTTCACCAAGATTTGTGAGGCTGTTTTGAAGCTCAAACCCTCCAAGTGCTCCTTCTTCAAGGAATGTCTAGAGTTCCTAGGGCATGAAGTCACTCAAACTGGAATCCGCCCCATGTTTAATAAGGTGGAAGCCATTGACAAGATGCTACCTCCCACAAATCTTTGTGAGGTTCAAGTATTCCTTGGTATGATAGGCTACTACCAACAGTTTATCCCTGACTTTGCTGAACTGAGTGAACCCCTTGTCTAACTGCTTTGCAATGTCCCCTTTGAATGGACTAAAAGTCAACAACAAGCATTCAAAGCACTGAAGACCAAGCTCAAGGAGGCTCCTATCTTAGTCTATCCTTATTATGATAAAGATTTCATCTTGTATACTGATGCCAGTGGAGTAGCTGTGGGTGCCATTCTTTCCCAACTTGACAATGAAGGTGTAGATCAACCTGTAGCCTACTCATCAAGAGTCCTCAAAAAGCACAAGATTTACTACAGTGTCACTGAGAAGGAATGTCTGGTGGTGCTGCATGCAGTGAAACAGTTTAGGCATTATATTTATGGGACCCACTTCACGGTAGTCACAGATCACTCCTCCCTCAAATGGCTACAACAGCTAAAGGAACCTGAAGGTCAACTAGCGCGTTGGGCTCTGCGTCTACAAGGGTATGACTTCACTGTGATACACTGTCCTGGGGCCCAACATCAGAACGCTGATGGCCTTTCAAGAATGCCAATCCTAGCTATCCATCCCGCCAATGGTGATCAATTATACAAACTAATAGGGTATCCTGACTCTTGGACCACTGAGCCAGAAGACATCCACTTGGCACTACAGACCCTATCCAAGGACACTATAATTTGTGATAGACAGCTCTTCAAAAAGGTCAACAATGCCTACCTACCCTACATTTGCCCTAGCATGAGGATAGCCATCATCCTCCAAGCTCAGATTGACACTGGCCATGGAGGCATAGCCAAGACTCATGACTGGTTGTGCAAAAACTTCTACTGGGAAAACATGCGCCTCTTGATCCCTGATGTCCTTGCCTCCTGTCATTCCTGTCAGCTTCAACGCCCTTGTCTGTCCCAACACCAGTTCAAACTCATCCTGCCAAAGCATGCTTTCCACACGGTGAGGATTGATGCTGTTGGGCCTTTTCCCCGGTCTAGGTCAGGATGTTGGTTTATCTTGGTTGCTGTAGACCACTTTAGTAAGTGGGTTGAAGCCAGAGCAACAAAAAATATAACAGCTAGGACCACGGCTACTTTCTTGCTGAAAGACATTTTCTATTGGCACAGCTGCCCTCAAGTCCTGCTCTCTGACAATGGTACCAACTTTAATGCTTGCCTCATCACTTCTATTGTCAAAGCTATGGGGACTCACTAGTGGTTCTCTGCGCCATATAATCCCTCCACCAATGGAACTGTCAAACAAGCAAACTCCACCCTGGTATCCATCATGAGAAAACTCACGCTCTCTGACACTGCCAATTGGGACATGTTCCTCCCTGCTGCCCTCTTTGCCTACCGCCTTAGTAGACATCAGGTGACTGGAAAATCCCCTTTTGCCATGCTGTATGGATATGAGGCTGCTACCCTCTCAATCTTGGGACCCCCTTTGATCAAATTTGATACGTCTGCAAATCCTGAGGCCCACGTTAAAGACTTAACAAATTGTATCATTGACATCCAGGAGACAGCTTACTCAACTGCTTATAAGGTCGAGGCTCTGGAGCTCTCCCCATTCAATGCTACTAGAGCCCCCCTCCCTGAGTATCAAGTAGGTGATCTAGTTCTCTACTACCAGAATTGTACAGGTGGAAGAGCCCACAAGCTGGATTCCCTATGGGTTGGGCCCTGTGAGGTCACCTTTAAGAAGGGCGTTCAGTACACTGTGAAACTACTGTCTTCTGGACGTCCTTTTGCCCGAGTTCACTCCAAATTCCTTTGCAAATATCAACACCCTGTGTCCAATATTGAGGGGGAGATATCATAAATTGCGCAATTAATGCTATTTTGATCTGGCCTTTGAATATTGATAGTTGCAAAGATTTGGCTGGTTTTGCCTTCAAGTTTGTAAGTTCCCTGCCTTCTTCAAATGGGTCTGGTTCAATATCCACCCATTCCAGATTATTGTACCTGTCTGTAGTTGATCCTAGTATGACCTCATCCCAGCGTGACCCCCTCAGTCACTCTGTCTTCCTATTGAGTGATCATTGTCCCTTGTCTACTATTTAAAGTAGAATCATTATTCCCAATAAAGACAAGTTTATCCACATTTGCGTTGGCTTTTATAATCTTCAAGCTTTTCCTGTCCTTTCTGCCAAAAGGACTTTTACATCTTGTTTTCCAGGAAATTAAGGTATGTGCCCTTAATTTTGCCTTGAAGGCCAACCCAAGGTTAGCTCAAACCTCAAATCTTTCATAATAAAGATTTCCCGCTGTGTCACCCAAGATGTTGTTCCCTGGAGCCAAACACAACAACCACCATAGACTTTGCTACAAGATGGCCAGTAGCCCAAGCAGTAAGGGCGCACACTGGTAATGACATACAAAAATTTATTGGAAAAGAGATAATCAGCAAGTTTGAAAAGCCAGAACTCCTGATAACCAACGGAGACAAAGAGTTGACCTCCAAAAACACCAATGTATACCTTGATAAAAATGGGGTCAAACACACTGTGACAACACCATACCACCCACAGGCCAATGGATGTGTAGAGCGGCTGAATGACAGCCTTGTGCAAGTGTTAGCCAAAATCACTGACAGGAGACCTGAAGACTGGTATAAGCAGCTATCAACTGCATTACTTGTGTGCCAAACCCAAGTGAACAGATCCACCGGAATGAGCCCTTTTGAGTTGGTATACAGCACACAGCCAAATATCATTCAAGCATTAACAGGACCCAAACTGGAAATTCCAAGTGAAGTCCCCCGCGCTCAGACCCTCAAGTTATAGAGGCCAACAGAAAACAAACAGAAAAGGAAAATAAACAGCTGCAAAAAACCTGTGTCCTTATCCAAGACAGACATGACGTTAGGGACAAAGTTTGGGTCATGAACGTTGATAAAAGCAAACTACAACCAGAGAAAGTAGGACTCAAAATCATTCTAAAGATAAACAACAATAACACTTACCTTTTGAGAGGACTTGGGAAGCACAAACAAGACAAAACCCTACACCATGATGCCTGAGACCCTGAAAAGCAAGACAAAAACAATGTGAAACTGCCCTGCCCGCCACAGAACAATAGTTAGTCCAGTATGGCGCCCAGGCTCCTGACAACCTCCCCAATAACCTACCCCCAGAGGAGGCCAACCTTCAGTTGGTGGTGTTGAAACAGCAGGCTCAACCTGCCAGCAAGGTTCCAAGTAAGAAGGTTTGTGACCTACAATCTGATTACCCAGTCACTAGAAGCCAGACTAGGAAGTCAGCTCAAATTACCATATCCAACAACATGAACAGATGATGATCCTTCATGGTGGATACCTTGTTTTGGAGCTTGACTCATTACCAGGATTAGTCCACACCCTTCACCATCTCACTGTGTGATTGACACAACCATGTTCCTGTTATCCAAGATTCACAATGACTATATAATACTTATCTCTCAATAAAGATTAGTATCTAGCCTCTAAATATTTTTCCCCTTGTAACTCTTATAAAACAGCACAGTTATGACATTATGAACTATACTCTAATTATTGTAGAACAAATCTTCCAAGAAGCCACAAAAGAACCCCAAGTCAACCAAGAAATTTCCCAAAGCCTCTGGAAAGGCCCAAAGTCCCTATCCCAACAAAAAACCAGCCAAAAAGCCCTCAAAAAAACAGAAGACAAAGGAGAAGACCCCAGACCCTGAAAGCAAAGAGCCCTCCCCTGCCCCCTCCTCTTCTCCAAGCTGGTATCAATAAGAAGGAGATGAGGTTCCACTAAACAAGCAAGGAAGAAAGAATATACCCAAGAGTTCAGAACCCAAGTAAAGCTCAAAGGAATCAAGCCCCAAGGAATCAAGCTCATCCCAGTCCAAGAAGCGCAAGAATCCAACTACAGATTATTCCCCTCCACAGCCCAACAAATCTGCACCTCCATCCTCCTAATCAAATATCAATAAAGAAAATCCTAATGATTACCTGTCTGACTATCATCAAGCACCAATTGGCCCATGGAATCCCCTAAAGGTTCACAATATATGTAACTTCAAAGGAGAGTTTAAGCTCCCAAAGAAGTTCCCTCAGTTTTCCCCCTCTAATGTCTGTCAAAGGAGGTGGAAGTTTAGTCTGTGATGGCTATGTTTTTAATTGCAACAATCAAAAGAGAGCAGGAAGAAGCAAGAATTATGTGTTTGAAGATAGAAGCTGCGCTGCCAGGATCAACACAGGAGGATGGGATAAAGTCACTAGTGAAAAAGGAGAGCACACATGCAATTCTCTAATCAATCTTATTGAAAAGCTTCTAAAGTGGTACCTCTACCAAATGTTCCCAGTCTCCAAAGACGTCAAGACTTCTGATCTGGCAGTTAAGGCTACCACTCACCTAAGTAATGAGAGCCTGAAGCTCATCCCTGACTGCAACCAGTTAGTGAAGTACATATGTGACAAACACCGTGATCTATTCCCCCATAAGAAATCTGCCATGATCCAAGGAGAGTTAGTATTGACAGAGGAGTTCAAGATGTTCAATAGTGATGAGGTATTTCTTTTACATGATGATGGGGACTACATCAGAGGAAAGAATTATATGCTATGCAACACAACAGAACCTGGAGCAGTTAAGAGATTCAGAGACCTGGTTATGTGACAGTACCTTTGCAGTATACCCCCGCCTTTTTTTACCAAATATGGGTTGTACATTCCCTTATTGAAGGCAAGGTGCTCCCATTTGCCTACTTTCTGCTTCCTGGGGCAACAGAAGAGACCTACACAAAGGCCTTTAAAATTCTTCAGGAGGGCATCAAAGCCCTACCCAGTAATAAAAAGAGTCCCCCTGGCCATAACACTAGAGCCAATCCAGATGATGATGAAAAGGATGAAGCCACTCTTGCTGCAGAACAAGAAGCTCATGATAAAGCACTTGGACCCTTAACTATAATCATGGACTATGAAACTGCTCAGTATAACGCTTTTGTAAAAACCTTTGATGGAGAGGTCCAGGGGTGTTTTTTCCAATATTGACAGCTGTCACAGGCAACTAAAGGTCTACCTGAGCTCAGCAAGCTCCACCATCTAGATACATCAGGAAATCACAGGTTCTTAATTCAGCAGTTTGTAGCACTAGCCTTTGTAAAACCAGAGCATGCTGGACAAGTCTTTAAGCTCCTATGCCAGGATCCATATGCCAAGAAACATGATGATGCCTTCTACCCTTTCATTGAATATTATGAACCACAGTGGATTAGACGTAAGGTCACTAAGCGCTGGAGCAAGCCCAGAGCCAAAGCCAACTGGAACTGCTACCAGGCAGTTCTTAAGGATGAGATGAAAACTACTTCATCTTTGGAGGGCTGGCATAAGTATATCAAGTCCTCCTTTGGAATCAAGCCCAGATATAACACCTTCTACAAGAACCTCAAAGTCCAACAGGGGAAGACTGCTGCATCCATCAGAGATATTGAGAACTGGCCATCCAAGAATAAGAGAACCACCAAAGAGAAACAATATCAAAAGAAGATCAAGGACGTTGTCAATGCCAAATATAAGCTTTCAGAGATTGGGGAATACATCAAGAAGATTGCCACAGTTCTTAATGGCAACCAGGTGATCACAGTCTAGCTTTTAATTAAATTTATTGAGTATTGCCTAATTCTTTATATAGTTCTTATATGTTAAGTATAATATTTTTAAATGAATAGTTATTTTAAATAACTCATTAATAATTTATGATACTGTTTTTATAAAATCATTGATTTCTATTGATAATTTGATGCTTTAGGCTGTATTACATGTTCTATATTGGTATTTTACTAGTAAATTATATGTTTTTTGTAGTTTTTAATATAGAAAAAACTTAGATTTCTGTTTCTGATTATTGTATTTTCTTATAATACGTGAATTTTTATCTATTATCTTTTTTTATATTGGATTTTTTTGTTTTTATAAGTGGGAAAAATTTATTATAGTAAAGATAGCTAATTTCATAGTGAATTATTTTTGAAGTGTATTTTTATGATTTTTTTAATTGTTATGTATAGTTTTTTATGGACTTTTTAAAATTTATGTTGTCACATTACCCTAAAAAGTATTTTGAAGCTTAATTTTCATTAAGTAAAATGTTTAGGAAAAAGGTTTCTGCTTATTAAAAAAGTGTTGACATTTAGTAGTCTGCATGAGTTAAAACTTGATTCTTACTTTTCAATGCTGTTGACATTAAATTATTTTTAATTCTGATTGTTGACATATAGTAAGTCAACTTGCAGAATGAGTTAATTCTGGCAGTTGTCATTGACACCCTTCCCATCATACTATATAAAGGAATCCATAACAAATTTGTACCCCATGCCAAGGTTCAAAGGCATTCTCCTATAATTATTGATTTAACCTATATACTGGGTTGAACCCCAGTTCAAGCTCCATAGCTATCACATATCCTTGGATTGAATGGGGATCATAATAAATATACATGACACATCAACAATCTGCCTAAGAATCTGCAAATCTTTTCAATAGACTGGTATCAACTTTATGCACTAGATCACCACATTACAAGTATTGCTGCTATACATGCTGCACCTTGCATGGATAATACAACTTTATCATGAAGCAGCATCAACTCTGTATCAGAAAGATTGTACAAGACAATGCTCCTAAATATATAACAACCCTGACAGGAACTCCAATTACAATCTATGGTACAGTAGTTTTCAAACCTGTTGAGATAAACATATATTAATCAGTTTAAAACACATGAACTCAGTCTAAAAACAAAATAAAAAATTAAGGTTTTTATATTAAATTACAATATATTTACATCCACTTTGATTTTGTTTTTAGACTGAGTTCATGCGTTCTCCTGACCAATATATGTTTATCTCAACAGGTTTGAAGACTACTGCATATTAAAACGTCCAGGACCACTTGATTGGGTAACTCAGAACAAATAAACTACTTTGCCTGTGGTGCATCTGCTCTTCATAGGCCATCAGAGTATGTCCAAGGTCAAAGCCAGGGACCAGCTAGTTTGAGATGACATCCTTCAGGTAGGCAAGTTCTAGCTCTAGAGCATTATTACGGGCTTGCAAGCACACAAACTCTTCTAGCAGTTTTCCTGTCTTAACTGTGCTGTTTTAGCAGAGTTACAAGGGGAAAATATATAGAAACTAGATAATATTGTTTATTGAGGATAAGTATTATATAGTCATTGTGAATCTTGGATAACAGGAATATGGTTGCGTTGATCACATGGTGTGATGGTGAAGGGTGTGGACTGATCCTGGTAATGAGGCAAGCGCCAAATCAAGATATCCACTGTAAGGGATCATCATCTGTTCATGTTAATGGATTTGGTAATTTGAGTCAATTTCCTAGTTTGGCTTCAAGTGACTGGATAGTAGGATTGTAGGTCACAAACCTTCTTACTTAGAACCTTGCTGGTGGGTTGAGCCTGCTGTTTTAACACCCCCCTGGCTGAAGGTTGGCCTCCTCTGGGGGTAAGTTGTCAGGGAGGTTGTTGGGAGTCTGGGTGCCGTATTGGACTAACTGTTGTTTGGTAGCGGGTAGGACAGTCTTGCATTGTTTTTGTCTTGCTTTACAGGGTCTTAGGCAATCATGGTGGAGGACTTTGTCTTGTTTGTGTTTTCCAAGTCCTTGCACAAGGTAAGTGTTGTTTTCATTTACCGTTAGGATGATGGCAGGACCCACTTTCTCTGGCTGTAATTTACTCTTATTGGTATTAATTACCCAGACCTTGTCACTAACCTCATGTCTGTCTTGGATGAGGACAAAGCTTTTTGCAGACGTTCATTTCCCTTTTCTGTTTGCTCACTGTTGGCATCTATAACTTGAGGGTCCAAGCAGGGTGGAACTTTGATGGGCATTTCCAGCTTGGGTCCTGAGAGCGCTTGGATGATATTGGGCTGTGTGCCATAAACAAGCTCAAAGGGGCTTTTTCTGGTGGACCTGTTCACTTGGGTTTGGCACACAAGGAGTGCAGTCAATTGCTGCTTATACCAGTCTTCAGGTCTCCTGGCCGTGAGTTTGGCTAAGGCTTGCACAAGGCTGCCATTAAGCCACTCTACTTGTCCATTGGCCTGTGGATGGTATGGTGTTGTCACTGTATGTTTGACCCCATTTTTATCAAGGTATACATTGGTGTTTTTGGAGGTCAATTATTTCCCTCCATTGGTTATCAGGAGTTCTGGATTTCTGAACTTGCTGATTATTTCCTTTCCTATGAATTGTTATACATCATTGCCAGTGTGCGCCTCTACTGCTTGGGCTACTAGCCATCTTGTAGCAAAGTCTATAGCAGTGATGATGTATTTCTTATCATTGTGTTTTACTGGCATGGGGCCAACAACGTCAAGGGCCCATACTTTGAAGGGTAGTTGTGTGTGGATGATAAGTGCTGACTTTGGAGGGGGTTTTGCTTTTGGCAAACTTTTTGCATACCTCACATTGGTCCGGGACTTCTTGAACGTCATAATATAAGGTTGGCTACCAGGCCTTGTGCTTAATGAACTCATATAGATTGCAACTCTTGGTATGTCCTAGATCTCTGTGGTAGCATATAATGATGTCAACTTGTTGGTGTGTAGGGATGTAAGGGATGGTGGTCCCATCAGTTATTTTGCGGTGTAATGTCCTGTATAGTCTGTAAAGAGGTTTTCATTTTTGATGACCATTTCATTTGTTATGTCTGTGGTGCCAGAGGGAATCATTTGTCCTTTTTCCAAAGTACCAAGAGGGGCCAGTCTGAGTTGAGCCCATTCTCTCCTCTTGTGGCTCAGACGTACAGGCGCAAGAGTGCATCTGTCATGGTAAGCTCTGGACCAGTATTGTATTGTATGAGCATATTGAATCTCTCCAAGAGTTCTATCCAGCAGGCCTGACGGCAGGATAGGTTTGCTTGGTTTTTGAAATATATGAGCAACTTGTGGTCAGTTAATGCTGTAAACTCTTCCTGCCGTTCCAGATAACAATGCCATTTGACTAGGCAGTGTATGATGGCCAAAAACTCTTTATTGTGGATAAGGTATCAACACTTGCTGTCTGTCAGTTTTTTTGATTTGTAGGCTACAGGTAGGAAGTCACCATTGCTATTTTTAATTTGTAGTACTCCCCCAATGTATGTGTCTGAGGCATTAGTTTCTATTTGTTACTTCCCATCACGTTTGGGGTATTGTAGGATAGGTGCTGTTGTGAGCTTCTCCTTGAGGCGTCTAAAACAGAGGTCACATTGGGGGGTCCACACAAACTTAGACTTGGCGCCTGTTATGGCAGATAAGGGGGCAGTCAAGACGCCACAGTCAGGTATGAAATGGTGTACATAGGACACCATGCCTAGGAACATGCGGAGTTCAAACTTGTCTTTGGGTGGTGGCATTTTACAGATGGCCTGTATCTTCTGACTGTTGGGCTTGATGCTACCTTTGAGACTATGTGCCCTAGGAAAGGCAGTTGCTTGTGGAAGAACAGGCATTTATAGGGTTTGGTTAGCAGTTTGTGTTGTGCTAGGGTAGCAAAGACTGCCTCCAGGTCCTTGCAGTGTTGCTCCACCAAGAGGCTATAGACAATAATGTTGTCCAGGTAGACCAAGGCGTGCTTGCCTATGTGAGGGGCAAACACCTTGTTCATAAAGGTCACAAAGATGAGGGGGCGTTTGTCATACCAAAATTGAGTACCACACACTTGTATGAGCCGTTCTTAGTACAAAAGGCTGTCTTGGGGATATCTTCCTCTTTGATAAAGATCTGATTGTAGCCTGCAGTTAGGTCAATCTTGGAGAAGACTGTGGTGCCACCCAGGGCATCAAAGAGGTTGTCAATAAGTGATAGTGGGTAACAATTTTTGATGGTAACTTCATTTAGGGCTTGGTAATCTGTGACTAGGTGCAAGGTGTCATCCTTCTTGGCCACAAAGAATACAGCGGTCCCAAAGGGAGATTGTGAGGGACAGATAAGTCCTTTCTCCAAGACCTCCTTGAGATAGGCACATAGGGCATCTTCTTCATTTGGGGTCAGGCAATAGATGGGCTGCGCTTTGGGTACAGCTCCCTTGAGTTGAATGGAATGTTGAATATGTTTTTCCGGAGACAACCCAGGTAAAGCCTCCTTGAAGATTTCTGGATGGTGGGCTACACTTTCGCAATCCTGAGATGTAGTGGTGTCCTGGTGATCTTTGAAGTGTATGATCTTGTACTGGGAGGAGTCCCAGTCAATTGTCTTAAGGTTCTCTCTTTTTTCCAGGGTCTCTGTAATGCGCACAAAGACGTGGTTGTGCAGGAGTTGGTCCCCTGAGTCAGGGTAGATATGGGGGTTAACACCTTCACGTTTGATGGTCAATACTGAGGTCACCCAGTCTATGTGGGGATTGTTCTTTCTCAGCCAATCCAAACCCAGTACAATGTCAAACTTTGGAAAGCTGATGACAGGGCCTTGGATGGTGGAGTGCAGGTTATAAAGCATGACAGAGAAGGGGGCAGCTTCCCTTGTCACAGCAATGTGATGTTCATCAGCTAAAACCACTTTTTAATTGGCAAAGGATTAGTGGCTAGCTTGAACTTGTCAACAAAATTGCTGTTGACTAGGGTTCAATCCGTGCCTGAGTCCAGGAGTTCTGAGCCTGTGTAACTGCAAAAGCAGAAATGGTAAGACATCAGTCTATTGGGGTGTCTGGCAATGGTGTAAAGCACCAGGTTCTCTGAGGGTACTTGGATCATTGGACAATTGTCCACGTCCTCAGGTTGGTACTCATCATTGGGCAAGTCAGGAGTTGTGTGAGGAGAGCTTGGCTTGCTTAATGCTCTCCCCAGGCTTTTCCCTTGTCTTGGTTGCCTTGTGCGGTAGTGATACAGAAATGGATACAATTTGACTGACCATTGTTCCTGTTTCCATGTCCATTTGAACCAGCAGGTTTATGGTTTGTGCTGCTGCCGTTGTTCCCAGGGGTGGTTGACTAAAGTGCCGAGCTGGGTAAGAGTCTTTGGGCCTCTTGTATTTTACGGTTTGCACCTTGTGGAGAGTGTTGGGACGTTTGTTCTGCTTTTTCCGCTTTGCAATACAGACTCTGTAGATTGATCACTTGATCCAGGTTCACGTGTCTCATTACATGTAACTTGGGTGTGTTGTAGTACATGAGGTGTGTGGCTGGGGTGTCAAAAGCCATGTCAGAGGGTGTGCGTAGTCAGAGTTCCTCATAGGTGCGGGTGAGTTCCTTCACAGTGCCTGTCTGAGTTAAGTTCTTTAAGTGACATATGATCTTAAGTGTGTGTCCTTAAGCACAAATCTTTCCAAGAAGTCTTGTTTGAAGGTATCCCAGTCCTTTTTGGTGTGTTCTTCATGCCACTTTTTGCACCAGGTGCCAGCATTGTGAGTCAGTTGGATGGAGATTTCTGCAATCCAGAATCACTGCAGACATTCCATTTGGGCCTGTTTGCTTTGGGCAGACTGGATCCATCCAGCAGCGTTGTTGTTGTTGGCCTTGGCAAAGGATTCCAGAGCAGCAATTCAAAGTCTTTGGGCTATGTAAGCTGGCATAGTATTTTCATCAGTTGCACAAGGCATGGCAGAGGGAGCCTGGAAGAACCCTTCCCTTGGGCATACAGGGCATTGAACGCAGGAAGGGGTATCACCATATTTTGGTAGAGAACAAACCCATCAGGTATCTTGGCACCAGTTGCGTAAAGAGTCCAGTCTTCTGGGAGGCCAAACATGATTCTATTGAGGATTTGTTGGCCGCGGCAAGTACAGGCAACAAGCAGAATGTTGGGGAATAAAGTAGGATGGAAAACCTACTTCTGCTACCAATAGTGTAACTGTGCTGTTTTAGCAGAGTTACAGGGGGAAAAGTATTTAGAAACTAGATAATATTCTTTATTGAGGATATGTATTATATAGTCATTGTGAATTGTGGATAACAGGAACATGATAGCGTTGATCACATGGTGGGATGGTGAAGGTGTTAGAGTGAAGTGGTAGGCAGTATAATTCAAGGACAAACAATGAGGATATACAAGACAGATTGTGAGTTGCTTGAGCAACAGGATACCAATTCTGGAGGATGGCTTCAGCATTTTGGATCCAGCATTGATGTAGCAGAAGATGGATAGCAAAATTGTTGTGGTCAGAGTGATTTGTAAGGGCAAATTAGAAGATGAATCTGAAGGTGGTAATGTGTAGAGAGCGGGCCAAGATGCCAACATGGAATTAATGACAACCTTGACCATCATAGAGGCTATTTTCTCTAAGATGAGGGCAAACAGCCCCAGATGAGCCAACATTTTTTTGGAAACTTTCTTTTATTTGAATGATAATAAGCTATATAGAAACAAGTTCTAGAGGGGAATTGGGGAAGTCTTAAGGGAGTTCAGGATGGGGCAGGAGGGGATTCTGCGGCTTCTGATTGGCTGGCAAGAATATTTTAGCAGTTGGTTATCCTGCATTGGAATTTGAGTCAATGATGTCATAATTCAAAAAAATTCTAGCAACCAGCAGGTCTAGCTGCTATCCCCAAACAGCGTATAACGCGTAATTTTCTTGTCATAATTATTTGGGGAAAATAAGGCAGGTCAAGATTTTTGAGGGCTATTTGGGCAACCCCAGCTTTGACCCATTTTTTGTCTATGACGGCATTCAAGTTGTCTATTTCTTTCAGGGGTTTGGCTGCGGTTCTTTGCTGATTTTGGGCTTTAAAAGGGAGTACTATCCCTTCCATTTGATTTTCTACCATAATAAAAGGGGGTGGCTTGATCCTGGTAATGAGTCAAGCGCCACAACAAGGTATTTACTGTAAGGGATAACCATTTGTTCATATTGTTGGATTTGGAAATTTGCTTTGCTTCCTAGTCTGGCTCCGAGTGACTGGATAGTTGGTGTCAGGATTCATCGTTTTTCTTGTAGCTGCTATTCTTTTGTCCACACTTATTTGGTTATGGCTTTCAAGATTGTCCATGGTTACTTAGTTCAGTCTAATTTATCACACTATAATTCCCACTTTATTCTCTTCATTTTGCATCTTTTGGGTTTAAAATTGGGCTTTTTTAATCCTATTTACAACCTAAACTTTGTTTAGCACCATTTTCAAACTTCCTCACCTTTCACCACCAGATTTGAACCCTGGACCCACACACAGAAAGTTAATAATTTGGTTTCAAAACTCCTTACCTTTTGTTATATGCTTAATCTCTTTTTAAAAGCTTTGGACCCGGGTTTCCTTATTTTTGCTTGCCTTAACAACGTTTAAGCGTCACCACAATTGTCTTTCTCATCCTGGTGTTCCCTGCAGAAAACTTAACTTCATTAAGTTAAACTCATCCATGTGTGCCTCCCCTGTTTCTTTCCTTTGTCAAAGAACCATTAAACTTTCTTAGGTTAACTTCACCATTCCAAATCTGCACCTCACTTTCCCAAGATTAATAAAAAGTCTTGGTTCTCCAGTCTCAACAATAAGTTGAGATTGTTTGACTTGCACCCCAAAAAGGTACTTGTTAGGTTTTGTGGCTTGTGTTTTCCTTTCAAATTTTATTCTTAGCTCAATCTTAGTTTCCATGATTCCTTTTGATTTAGTTCTTCACCAGTTAGGCAACTTTTATATTGGTGCTCATAATTTAATTGTTGATAGCTTCAATCCTCCTGTTAGTGCAGAACATTTCCCAGACTTAGAAATTGACTTTTTAACTAAATTGTCAGTCATTAAGACTGGTCTCTATTTTATTTTTTTAGGGTTAATAAATTGCCTTAGTCCTTATTTCACTTTGTACTGTAAATCCAGAACCTGAACGTAAAAATGCGGGATTGTCAAATCCTTGATCCAAATTTTGAATCACTTTTGCGGGCAACTCAGCTGAGTGAAAAATAAAATATTTAATAAAATCAAACATTTAATTTGACTTTTTTTGATTTATTTAAATTGGCAAATTTTGAATCTCTTGAGAAGATAACTCAAATAACAAAAGACAAAACACAACAAACAAATGTGGGATACATGAATCAGAAATGCAGGATTCTAATGTACAATTTGGTATTTTTTAAGTCTAACAAATCATAGGCAACATGTAAAACTTAACAAATCTGAAATTTTGTGATTGTCAAATCCAAGAACCAAGTTTCAAATCATAATTGCAAGGAATTTGAAATAAATATAATTTATGGGTGTCTCAAAAAGGATGCCAAAGGATCTAGAGTGGATTTGTGCTGATTCTTTTAGGAATCAGGCATTCTCAAAAATCACCCTATTCCAATTTAGGATGGCTAAAATTTAGATCATAATATTCACAAAATTAACATATATAACAATAAAATTGACTAAAATATACATTCCTCTTCTTGGGTTTAAAATTATAATAAAATTTTTATTATGTCTTCTTTCAACAACAACCAAGTCAACAAGCTGTTCCCTGGCCTTGACAAAATTATGCAGGGTTACACTGTGTCTTCTAATAGCAAAGCCTCCCTCTATGGCCACTCCCAATCCGCAGGCCCCTCTGCAAGCACCACACAGGAGTCTGTTCTTTCCCCTGCAACTTCCAGCATGGCCCTGTTTGCCTACCATGCACAGGCAGCTGCCAACCCAAATCCCTTATCAGCAATGGCATCTGGAACCAGCCATTTTAGCCATGGGGTCACACAGAGAGCCCAGAACCCCAAAACAGCCAATCAGATTGCATTGAACAGTTCACAAGATGGACATATCCCTCCCCCAGCCAATCAGCCTGCAAGACGCAGAAGAAAATTGATCGCCCCAGAGATTGTTCTCAAAATGGTCAAAAAGCAAGGCAAGCTTATGTCCCTTGGAGAAATTGTGGCCGCAATGGGTTTTGCAAAGTCCACTGTGGCTGCAACCCTGTGAGCCCACACCAACTGTGGCCCCCTACCAAGAAGACCCTGACTGGCGCCTGTACCTCAACCAAAGGTGATACAGCCCATCCCCTTATGATGGCTAACATGGAACATGACCTGTGGATGCCCCTGGCCTAGGTAAGTCTCCAACTGGGACCCCACAGCATCTTCACCAACAAAAGAATGGTGAATTCATGGATTCATGGAGTTGTGGTTGCCGCCAGAATCCTATCCAATTAGGTTCTTGGTGGCCCCATTTTGGTAGATACCAACCCATAAAATGTAACCATTATTAATTTTGTTAAAGGGAGGGCAATGAGGGCCCGTAATGACGTCATCTTCCTATCATATGCCAAGATCTTGGCCAGCATTTAAGACTTTGGAGAGAAGCGCATCCAATCTGACGTGTACAAGCGCGGCCTAATCTTGTATTATTTTGTTGGGGGTTTATTGGCAGTTTCCCCATTGTGCGTCAATTTATTACTCGGCAATATCAAACACTGCAGATGGGTATGCCTACCAGACGGAGCTCAAGGCCACGCTGGAGGAGTGGGCCACACAAAACACCGTGCACACAGTTGTACTAAGTGCGGAGATGGAGCAGTGGGAATGGGCTACCCAAGAAATCAGGGCTGCGGGGCATACCTGCTGGTCCTACCCCATCATCTACACCAACATGCATCTTGCATATGTATGTCTCTACAATTTTGGTTCCTCCCTCAGGCGCTTAAAGCCTGCCACCTACAACAAACTATGCACCCAAATTGATAAGGGGTATGAGCTTTTCCCTTCTGCGTCTGTCCAGGACTTATTTGATCTCAACGTCTTCTATGCAAGTGATAGTGATAAGTCCAGAAAGGACCCCTGTCTCCCCCCACTCCAGTCCATCTGTTTTGTCAAGCCAGTATATGTGATGGAAGAAGAATTCAAGCAGTTGAAGCAAACCGCTCTTGCTGCCCCTTCCCAGTCAACAAACCCTGCCTCCCCAACCCCCCATCAAGCCACCTGCCTTCCAACCCTGACTCCCAAACCACCACCCATTCCATCACCACTATCTCTGATGCCATTTCTTTCATAGGCGCAGATGAAGGCTATGTTCATTCCACCCATTCCCTCCCATTCCTGTCCTTTGATTAGTAAATAAATCTTTTCTTTGTGACAACTTATTAAAATTGATTTCTCTCTTTCAATTCATAACTAATAATATTTTCTTTTTACATTATCAACATTTCCCATAATTAATACAATGTTGTAAATTTTATGAATAGCTTAAAATTATGAGCACACATATTTTTCATCATCATAAATAAATTAAAGACAATAAACATAAATATTGGATTAGAATATTGCAATTAGACGTCAACTTTTGATATTTTGATATTATGTGCATAACTCAATGCATTTTGTTTAATAAAATCCATTGTAAATGTGGCTTTTTTTATATTAGGGCCATTAACACTTAGTAAAAAATATTGAAAATTAGTGCATTTTATAGCCTGTATATTTACCTATTGGTAATAATTCTGTAAACTTTTTAGTCAGATTTTGCAAGGTAATAATAATGTAATGTGTTAATAAATTACAGTTTACTGTCATTAACTGGTTGATTTTCTTTGCTGTGGCAATTGTGCATTTTCTGATATTTACGCACTAGTATCCAATTGGTTGGTTTCACATCCAATGGCACAGGCAATAGGAGAACAAGCCACCCTGAGACTGGATGTGGTCTGGGTGGCGGCTTGTTTTCCTATTGCCTGTGCCATTGGATGTGAAACCAAACAATTGGATACTAGTGCGTAAATATCAGAAAATGCACAATTGCCACAGCAAAGAAAATTAGCCAATTAATGACAATAAACAGTATTCTATTAACACATTAAATTATTATTACCTTGCAAAATCTGACTAAAAAGTTTACAGAATTATTACCAATAGGTAAATATACAGGCTGTAAAATGCACTAATTTTCAATATTTGTACTAAGTGTTAATGGCTCTCTAATATAAACACAATCCATTTCATTAAATTATAATGGAAAAGGCCAAGTTTACAATGTATTTTATTAAACAAAATGCATTGAGTTATGCACATAATATCAAAATATCAAGAGTTGGCGTCTAATTGCAATATTCTAATGCAATATTTACGTTTATTGTCTTTAATTTATTAATGATGATAAAAAATATGTATGCGTTGAAGATAGTACTATAAAAACCAGTTTTTTGATGGAATTCAAACAAAATGTCAACAATCTATAACTTGATCAAAAAATTAGAAGCACACCTGCAAAAGATTGTTGAAATAGAAAGAAATATCAGGAAATAGTGACAGGAAAGCTGGGTAACAAGGCCCAGCCACTAATCCAGTCAATAGAAGATGCTCTGGATAAATTGGGAAATATTATAGATGAAAAGAACAAAGAAGCATTACTTAATCTACAGGGAACAATTTTATCAAGTCTGAAGTTCAACAACACGGCCTACAATTTGTTGGAGTTCTGGCAGGGGGCCAAAGAAAACAATAAGATCAAACTACTTGAAGGAACAGAAATTCAAAAGGAAATCAACACCAATAAAGAGGAAAACAATCCAAATGGAAACAGATGAAAATGAAACACAATCAAGAAGCAGAAGCGCTTCAAGAAATACAGAAGCTTTATCAAATGAAAACCAAGAAGAAACACAAGTTGCAAGAAATATAAGAAAAATTAAGCCTAGAAAAATTAATGAAGAGCATCCAACGCTCATGAAGTTTGCCAAAGTGGCGCCTGTGGCTGAGGGGGCCACAGGGACAACAATTAGTAAGTCTTTTTATATTTTACTTATATTTATTTTAGTCATCACCAGGAATGGGGATGAGGTTGCGGAAGTGGTGGCTTATACTCCGAGTTGGTTTTATGGGGGTTACCAGTCACTGGTGGCCCCTGTAAAACAAATAAATAAAAACCAAATAAATAAAATAATTTAACAGAATATGAATAACTTTTTTAATATTGAAGCTCAAGATAGGGAATATTCATCACTTGTGGGGTGCTTGCCATGGATAAGGGAAGCATATGAACTAGGATCAGATATCAAAATCAAAGAAATGAATGAAATTTGCGGGGATATCAAACTGAACTTTGATGAATACATATACAAAAGCATTCAACAATTCCCCTTCACAAAAATCAACAAATATGAAAAGAATTTTATAAAAACCATTGACTTTCAAATAGGAAATGAATATTTGAAATCTGCAATTTTTAATGAAGTTTTTAAGGCACTATCAAATAAAGTTGGGGATGCAGTCCTCATGAATAATTTTAAACCTTTATTTATTTCATTTTTTGCCAAGGCCTGGGAGGCTGATTCAAGTTGGGCGCCCCCTGGAACCCTCTTCAAGTTTAACCAAATGTCCTACATTAATAGGTTAGTTCAAACATTCAAAAAAATTATGCATGTTCTTGGAAAAGTATACCTCAAAAAGAATCCACATCACGGTATACCTGGGAATCCTCCTCCACTGCATATTAAAAACCAACATCAAAAAGTTAGAGGATGTACCTATTCAAATGAATATTTTCTGCGTAGCCCTTGGCCGCCAGAAGACACCACGGGGATCCAGGACAGTCAAGCACGTCCTCTATGACTCATTTGCATTGGCAACACTATACGGGTACTATGTGCTCCCAAAAAAACCTACTAGTCAATTTGCTCGCCTGCCTGCCTTTTATCAAACAATCAGCAACCACCGGGGTACAGGGCGCCACCCCTCTAGCAATCACATCTAGGGGTGTCCACCACGTACAGAAGAGTGCATGTATCCAATTAGATGCATTAGCTGAAAATTTAATTTTGGGGTATAATTCCCTGGAATAATCACATTCCCTTTGCAGTTAGCATCCCCCAATAAATATTTTCCCCTTGCAAATTAATTTTTTTTACTTTTTATATTTTAATACTAAATTTTTTAATATTTTAATATGTACTATTAAAATTTTACTATAAAATTTTTAATATTACATATTTAAATATTAAAAAATTTAGTATCTAAAAGTTAATATTAAAACTTTAATAATACATATTACAATATTAAAATTATTAATATAAAATATTTCGATATTGAATAAATCACAATTTAATAAAATTGTTATATTTTGATTATTTAAACTTTAATATTTAACTTTTAAGATTTATAATTATAATTTTATTTTTAATATTTTAATTTTATTTTTAATTTTTTTTTTTTAAATTTTATTTTTAAAATTTGTCAAGGGTCTGGATGTACAAGTATTCTGGCTATTGCCATCACACCTAACATCCAGTCATTACCCGATTTGGTGCCTTTCCAATATACCATTTGACATACCGGAAATGGCAACAAACCAATATCACATGACTGTCCAGGTATCCAACAACTTGAACCCATCCAGCACATGACCAGCCCCTGGGTTTGGTCCAACTAATATCCCCGTAACAGCTAAATCTAAATAAGCCTAAAGTATCATCCAATAAAACATACTTCTTCTCCTCCTACTTTTTTATATCTGAAGCTTCCCCAAAAAGGCGCTCCTTATCACTGGTAGCACTACAGTTTTTGACCACGCCAATGAAAGAGAAAATGACTGACCAAAACCCGCCCACCTTTGCCCACATACTCAACCAGGCCACATCCCAGGAGACCTGGAAAACGTACTTCTGCACTCACAACATTGACAAAGATATTCCTAGTGGATGCACCATATTTGAAGGACTGGTCATGCCCAAAGCATGCGCCAAGATAATTCAATACAGTTGCTCTCTTCAACCACAAGCAAACATGCAAACAACCACCTATCACAGGTGAAGTGACCAACACCAAATACATTGATATTGACAAGTTCTTTGATAAAAACAAAGAAAACGTCATCAACTGGCTAAACCACTCAGCTGCTAAACTCCGCGCCAGCCACATAACCCACAGAAAAATGGGTCCAGGAAGCCAGCAAGCGCCTATACAAGGCCGCAGCTAACTGGTTTGCCACCTGGGTTGGCTCACAAACCAATGACCAGCTTGACAACTGGGAAGAGTTCAAAGCCAACATCACCCACAATTTCTGCGTCACCAAATCCCTTCAAGATATTGCAATACAGCTCAGTGACCTTCCTCAAAAGACCACTATTGCAGCCTAAGCCAACAAATTTGAAGAAATACATTGCAAAATCCAAAACCCAGCACAAGCTGACAAAGTACACACCAGAGCATCATTCATCAACAGAATGAAACCCTCTGTTGCTGCCCTCATCCACCCAGAAGCAAATACCTTCATGCCCACACTCATTGCTGAAGCCAAGAGCGCTGAGAAACATGCCAACATGGAATATGCCGCACACAACGGCAACCACTCCTCAAACAGTAATGGTAGAGAAAACGCCAATGGCAATAAACGCCAAAATATCAACCATAACAACAGCAACTCCAATTGTAATAATGGCAATTGTAGCCAAAGCGCAAACCACTCCCGTCCCAAGAAAGAGGACACCGCCAAAGTTAACAACACTGAAGTAGCAACCCGCTACAAATCTGACCCCACATTCTCTGACCTCTAAGGTCTCAAAACAGAGGAACAGGGAAAAGAGGAGGGGGAACAGGCTTAAGTGCCCCTGTCTCCCCCCAACATGACAAGAAGATGTACCAAGGCACAAACTTTGCTGCTTGCATCCCCTGTGTCCTGCAATCCTCCATTTTTATGAACATAAAAATTAAAGATTGCTCACAACTTCTTGTCTATCCATGCACTTACAAATCACATACACATAAAATTTTATTTGACTCTGGTGCACAACACACTATGGTTAGCAAACCTTTTGTAACCAAGTACAAAATACCAGTTGTCAAATCCAACTTCAAATATGCCAGAATGGCAGACAAATCAAAAGTTCTACTCAAAGGCAAAACAACTCCCTTCAGAATTGACCTCCAAGGCATACAAACGTCCATCAAAGGACTTGTCATGAACAACATAAACTACGACATTGTAGCAGGCATGGACTGGTTCACCCAAGTGAATCCCAGCGTATGGTGGAAAACAAAAACCATGACAATAAAACGCAATGGAGTCAATTTCAACATTCTCAAAGAACCCAACAACCTGATTCTAAGAGATACAGTATTTTTCCAAGTCATAAATCAAGATGACTCTAAACATCTAACTAAAAACAGTACCCTCCACATAATGAGGTACTCCAAATTTAATAATATACAAACACAAAAGATTCAATGCCCAGAACTTGCGGCACTCCTGAATGAATACACTCATGTATTCAAGGAAGAACTCACAGAGTTACCCCCCAAACAAGAGGTCAAACATGGCATTGACTTATGCAAAGCCATGCCCAAACCTGCACCCCTCTACAGACTCTCCCCCATGGAGACCCAAACACTTAAAGCCCACATCAAGGACAACCTAGCCAAAGGATATATTCACCCGTCTGAATCCCTGTGGGGGGCAGCGGTTTTCTTTGTAAAGAAAAAGAAGGATCTCTTTGCTTAGTTACTGACTACAGAGCACTAAACACAAGTAAAGTAAAGAATAAATACCCACTGCCCCTCATTGAAGACCTATTTGCAAGGCTCTCCTGAGCAAAAATTTTTCTCAAAAATTGACCTCACATCTGGTTACAACCAAGTTGAAGTCAAAGAGAAAGACATACCAAAGACTGTGTTCCGCACGCAATTTGGGTTGTTTGAATATAAAGTAATGAACTTTGGGATGACCAACGCTCCTGCAACGTTTGTCACCATGATGAACCAAGTGCTAAACGGCCTCTCAAACACATTATGTTACCTTGAAAACATCATCATATTTTCAAAAACAAAAGAGGAACACCTCACACATGTCCGCAAGACACTCAATTGACTTGCAAAGCACAAACTATACACTAAGCCTAGTAAGTGCCAATTTAAGGAAAAGGAACTCTTGTTCTTGGGCCACATTGTCTCTGACAGTGGCATCAAAGCAGACCCAGATAAAATAAAAGCCATAAATAACATGCAACGCCCCACCTCTATGAAACAAGTTAGATGCTTTCTTGGTATGGTAGCTTACCTAAGGAAATAAATCAAAGACTGCAGAAAGCTCACCACACCAATCAATGACCTAACCAAAGGTAATGCCAAAAAGAAATTCATCTGGACTCCAGAATGTGACAAGAATTTCCAGCTATTAAAACAATCTTTGATTGAAGCACCAATCTTGCAATACCCTAATAACAACAGGTGCTACAAGCTTGAGTCAGACGCTAGCAATACCGCCATTGGCGCAGTCCTATGCATCCGCCAGCCAGGGCAGCAAGATTTCCTGCCAGTATGTTACAAAAGCAGAAAACTAACAAACACTGAGCAGAGATACCCAATACATGATAAATAATTGCTAGCAATATACCACACATGCAAGAAATGGAGATTTTACCTCAAAGGACACTTAAACGTCTGAGTGCTAACTGACCACAAATCCTTAATCTATTTCAAAACTCAGAACGCAATTGCGTGGCGCCAAGCCAAATGGATGTCCTTGCTGGAACAGCTTAACCTGGACATCCAATACAAAAAGGGGGCAGAGCTGGTCACAGCTAATGCTCTCTCTAGGCTATGCCAGCCAAGAGAGGATCACCCTGACCACCTGGACCCTGACTGGCCCAACCTATACAACACTGAGTACAAGACAAAAGGAAAGGATCCCTCCACACATCAACTAACCCATGATACGCTAGTAAGAAATGAAAAACATTTCCACGTATCAAATGGCACAGTATACCAAATCATCAAAGATAAACACATTCCATACATCCCACTTGCACAAAAAGTTGACACAATACTAAGACACCATTGCCTGCTAGGACACACAAAGGCTAACAACCTATATCTCACACTGAAAGAGATAGTATGGTGGCCCAACCTGAAGCAGGACATAATTGATGTTCTAAAAAAGTGTACAGTATGTGAAAAATACGCCAGCACCAAGGCACCACAGCCAACAGTTAACCCAGTACCTGACCCTAAACCATTTAAGATTTGGGGACTGGACATATTGGGACCCTTCCCAGAAACCAAAACAAATCAACGTTTTCTAATTGTGGCCATCAACTTTGCCACATGTTGGCCCATCTGCTGGGCAACAAAAGATCACAAGGCAGAAACAATAAATTGATTCATCAATAAGGCAATCATAGCAGACTACAGCACTCCAGACTACATCATAACAGATGGAGCAAAGGAGCTAACAGGCCACGTAGTAAACAACAATCTAAAAACAAAGAACATCAAACACTCCACAACCTCGCCCTACAGGCCACAGGCCAACGGCAGAGTTGAACGCCTCAACGGCAGCCTTATCAGAGCCCTAGAGAAAATAATGGATGACAAAGCCAAAGACACATGGCTGCTATACATAAAACATGCATTACTAGTATCCTGGGTTTGTATCAATCAAGGGACAGGCTACTCACCGTTTGAACTAACATACAGGTACAAGCCAGAAATAGTCACCCGCAATAACCAGCCATATGTAAAGATCCCCCCGGGGAAACCTCCTACAGTAGAACAGAAACCAGCTCTACAACACATACGCCTCAAAGCCAAACTGGCTGAAATAAAGGGACTCAAAGCTCAGAAAGTAACCTCAACAGAGGACCCACTCCCCATCAACTCCCCTGTCTGGGTCCTGGCTGGGAACAGGAAAAAGCTAGACTCAGTACACAGGGGACCAGGAAGAATCATCAGATACCAACCAGACAGGAACACTTACCTGGTTAAGTTCCAGGGTGCCAAAGAACCCATTACCAAAAAGTACCACAGATCTCGCCTCCACCCTAGCAAAGGAGAACACTCAACTCAGTTGGTGCCCACTAATAAACAACTCCAGGAACATCAGGCGGCAGCCGTCAAGACAGAATCCCCTCCTGATGTACCTGAGTAACCCTTTAAGGGGGGTGTCAAGGGTCTGGATGTACAAGTATTCTGGCTATTGCCATCACACCTAACATCCAGTCATTGCCCAATTTGGTGCCTTTCCAATATATTGTTTGGCATACCAGAAATGGCAACAAACCAATATCACATGACTGTCCAGGTATCCAACAACTCAAACCCATCCAGCACATGACCAGCCCCTGGGTTTGGTACAACTAATATCCCTGCCACAGCTAAATCTATATAAGCCTAAAGTATCATCCAATAAAACATACTCTTCTCCTCCTACTTTTTTATATTTGAAGCTTCCCCAAAAAGGCGCTCCTTATCACTTTTAAGATTTATAATTATAATTTTATTTTAATATTTTAATTTTTATTTTAAATTTTAGTATGTAAATTATAATATTAATCTATCTAAATATATTACAAGACATTAGTTAAAGTTGCAACCACGTCAAATATTAAAAATAAGTTAAAAATGTTTTTATTTATTAGCTTGTTGAGTACGGGTTTATTTATCAGATAGATAAACATTGAGTATTGAATTTATCTGCATCATGCAGCCCGCTCCACTATTTTTCTAAACAAATGATTGTTTAGAACTTGAATTACCTTTCCCTTATAATGTGATTTGATAAAAATATTCAATATACTTGACCCGCATCTTAAGTACTAATTAGTAAGCAATACATGAAAATCATTGGTGGTTGTGTTGTGTGGCTATAGTGGCACTGAAATAACAAGGATCAGATAATGACATGCAAGGTCCAATTTGTGGCTTAAAAAAGCCAAAGTACCATCAACAATTCACAATTATTTAAATAAACTAATTTATTTCTATCTTTTTTAATTTATTCATTTGTTAGCACAAAAGCCAATAATAATATTCAGTGCATTATAATAAAAATATTTGTCCCCATACCTTTTATAATTAATTTTACTTACCTTTTCTATGTATTCTTAAATGTCTATAATACATTCAAACGTCACATTATTATATATAAATAATAATTATTGAGTCCTAATAAAAACAAACTAAATAAAATTAAAACTAAATAAAACTAGGAGCGCCCATTTATCTGATTGACTCAGAGGCCAGGGCTTTTGAGAGGAAGGATTCTGAGTGCTCATAGAAAGCCGCCACCACATTGGGTGGCATTGCAAATTGGCTGATCTCAAGAATGTTGAAGAGATCCTCTGTGTCCTGAGGGAGGCCTTGTTTCACCTTATTCTTGATCCAACCAAACACCTCCTTGATTGGATTCAGAAATAGAGAATAAGGCGGAAGGAAGAGGAGTCTTGTTGGGCAGTCTGCAAGGCAGTGGGTGGCAGAATTGCTGTTTTTGTTGATGGGGGGAATTTGGACACAACCAGATCCACTTTGTGGAGCCCAACATTATCAAGCACAACAACGTTGGTTGTGCCGCTGTAATTTATCTGAAGGTACTCCTTGACGGCTCAGAGAAAATTGAGAAAGGTCCTGCTGTTATGAGAGCCTTTAATCATCTGATACAGGTCCAACCTGCAAGGAACAAGAAGCACAATCATGGAATAGGTCTGGGAACAGACAGCTGCACAATGGGCTACGCCGTCCTTGGACCCCTTCTTGACCCACCCATGCCTAGACCTAAGTGAGGAGGAAAACAACAATTCATTGATATAGAAGAACTGGACATTCCTAGTCTTCTTTAGTGCCAGATATGTCTCGGCATAAATGTGTCAATCCTCAAAGGTCTTTTCACTGTTCCTATTGTACGGAAAAACTCTGAGCACCTTCCACAAGAAGCCCAAATCAACCATAGTTTTGTAAACAAGGGTTTTAGAAACAGAAAGCCCAAACTATATGGTGAGAATTGATTGGACAGCAAGTGTGTCCAGGGGCAACAGCGCCCATGTCAACACTTTTAATGTTGACACTATAGTAAAGTGATGACCTGGTTTTACTAAATGTTGTTTCCTGGATGTCGACACTTTTTTAATTAACAACACACTTTACCCTGAACATTTTTAATATATAGAAAATATTTTAAAATACATTATTATACTAAAATGACTCAAAAGAGTTTAAAACTGCAATAAAAAAATACTATGAGATATAAGAATAAGGAGATATAAGCAATTATTTTTCAATTTACTATGTAAATTACACTCTTTATTATAAAATTATTTTTTATTCCCATAAAAATTAAAATTCCAATAAACCAAAAATAAAGATATTTTATATATCATAATGAATACAAAATATAAGAAAATTCTAATTTTAATTTATTATACTTTATATAAGCATAACTGAAAATATCTCATAGCTTAAGATAAATTAACAAAATATAAGATATTTCTTATAAAACCACATTGAAACTGTATCTAAAACTTACCATTTATACTTAAAAAGATTAGTACTACCCAAAAAAATTAAAAAATTAAAAGTTTAAAAGTAAAAAATATATAGGCAAAGCAAAGCAAAGTTTATTTGGCTAATTAAAGCCACCAGCAAGAGCAGTGGTGACATCTTCAAGGTACTTCTTAATCTCTTCCACCTTATAATTTTTCATGACCACCTTCTGAACGTCCTCCTGGTAGTCCTGCTCCTTAGACTTTTGCTTCTTGGGGGCCACCTGGTTGGCCAGGTCGTAAAACTTGGAGACAGTCTGGGACTGCTCCTCCTGCAGCTTAGAGAAGAACTTGTTGAACTTGGGGTTGGTCCCAAACTTCACCTTCAGGTGCTTATGCCAAACCTCAAGGCTAGAGGTGGTCTTTATCTCCCCCTTGAGGCAGGCGCCCTGGCAATTCTAAGGGGCAGTGGCCCCGCTCTTACCTCTCCAGGAAGTCACCTTCTTGCCCACCCATTGGCGCTCAAAGTAATACAAGTAACTTTTGAAGATGGTGAAGTACTTCTTCACGTAAGCATCCTCCAGGAGGGCCTCAAAGCCAAGCCCAGTATGCTCCAGGCGCACAAAAGCCAAGGCAGCAAACTGAGTCAGGGCAAAGCGGTACTTCCCCTTACCATCATTAAGATACTTCTTAAAAAGGTCCTTTTTGTTCTTGAGATTCTTAATGAGGGCCTGCTTAAAATGGAAGAAGCAGCCCTGGACCTCTCCATCAAAGGTGGCCTGGAAGGCTCTGGACTGAGCCTGCTTGAAGTCCATTATTATAACCTTTGGCCCAAGTGAGCGCGCATGAGCTAGCTGCTCAGCGGCCATGGTTGACTCATCTTTCTCAGCAGAGGAGGGATTTGCCCTTGTGGCGCGAGTGGGAGGGGGGAGCTGGTTGGTGGAAAGGGAGCTCAAAGCATCCCAGACAATCTTGAAGGCTCTGGTGTAGACTTCAGTCTTGGCACCAGGAAGGAGAAAAAACACAAGGGGGATGACCTGGTCATTAAACTGCCCATGCAGGAACCAAAGCTGCTTGAAGAGAGAGGGGCAAGTAGCAAATATGCCGTCACACAGCCAGGTGGTAGCAGTGTTCAGCTGCTCCAGGTTTTGGGTTGTGTTGTAGGCTATAATCCTATCCTCCACTTCCTGCCCATTGTCATGGAGCAGGAACATCTCACCATCCTCTGTCTTCTTGAGGGAATCTGTGAGGATAAGGTCCTTGATGCTGGTGGCACTCTTGGACAGGGGATTGGAGTCTTGATGCCTATCACTTACAAACTTGACCAACTGATTGTGAGTTGGAACCCTCTTCAAGTTAGTTGGGGAGAGGTACTTGCAAGCAAGCACGGCCAGCTGGGTGGCAGAAAGATCTTTGGAGGTGGGCATCACCTGCACCAGATACCACTTGAGAAGCCAGTCTATGGTGGTGTTGGGCATGATGCAGGTATGCTTGCCCTTGATGGTTTGGACCAAGTCCCAGCGCTTAGTGTTGAGCCGCACTGGGCAGGAGCAGTCCTTGCAGGTGTAATGGTGGCTCTTTAAGCCCTGGTTGGCATTGTTGCAGCTGAAGATATACCCATTGGCCACCATGGCCGGCCCACCTTTTACACTAATGATTGGGAAGTATTTTGGCAAGGAAGAGGGAACATTGAATTTGCTGTCAACATTACAGATTTTGTGGGCCAACAGAGGGTCCCAGGGGCCAGCAGGAGCATAGCAGAAGCCAGGGAAGTAATTGAGACAGGGCTTTGAATAATCCCCAGATGAGCTTGAAGGGGGGGTTGGAGGGGGTGGGGAAGCAGAAGGGGGATTATCATGGTACTCCTCATGTGCAGGAGACTTATCTTTGGGAGGGGTCTTTTTGCCTTGCCGCTTCTTCTTGGTTGGCTCCTGGTCAGAAGCCAAGTTGTAGAAACTGTGCTCTGTAAGAGAGCCATCAGTTTCCTCCCCCCAGTGGAGTGAGCAGGGCTCTTCTCAAGAGAGTGCTCAGAGGAGGGCTTTGGGGATGGTTTGGGGGTGGCCTTCTTTGATGATACAGGCTTCTTCTTGGTAGATTTGGTTGGCTTAGAGGGACGCTTGGTTCCTTTGGGCTGTTTGGAAGTGTTCTTGTCCTAAAATAATAAGTAAAATAGTTTAAAATAAAGAAATGTATGTAAAAAACAAACAAAACAACTTAAAAATCATACTATATAAAAATTAAATTTTAGATGGCTTTTCTTGGTATTTAAAAGTTAAAAAATACTTGTATAGTTTTTATTTTATTATAGTTTTAAATAAAAAATTAAAAGTTAAGATATTTATGTGAAAGCAATAGCTTTATAAATAGATTTTATTTTTAAAATTAAAAAATATGAAAGAGGAAAGTCAAAAATACAACATATCAAAAATGAGAAGTTTTTATTATGTAAAACATAAAGTTTTTTATGTGAGAACTGAAAAGCGTTGACATTATGAGTGACAATTAGTAAAAAAAACTGAATTCTCACTGTTAATTACAAAAATTGTAGACATTATTTTTGACAACATTGTCACTGTCAACATTTTTTTTGAAAATTTACTATGTTTTTTCATAGTACACTTAATTAAATTTAAGCAGGCTAGCAAAAATTACCATTTTCTGTGTGTTTTTGTTCACATATAAAAATTAAAAAAATATATAAAAATAAGTAAAAAAAGTATCAAGGTTCTTTATTATTTTATTAAAAATTATATTTTGGGGGTTTTAATATGATATTGTACCATTGCACTTATATGAAGTTGTTAAGAAGTTGTATTCAAGTATTGAAAAGGGTAAAGTGTCAACAACGTCACTTACAACATTCTCTATATGAGGTGACATATTAATCTAGGCTTAATTGTGCCACTTTAATTTGCTTAACTTCACCCCGGGTGATGATCACAAGCAAATAAACAACATTTACAAGTGTTGACATTATTTTTAATAATAAATTCTATAGTAACTTACATAGTAACTCACACTTAAATTATTAGATCACTGTTAGCCACCAATCCAATTAATATATTAAAGCTGTAATAAGTGCCACATATATATTTATATCATGAACATTTCAACAATCAAATGTATGTGCACTGTCTTTTTCAATATAATAATTCAATAAAAAAATATTTTTAAATGCGCACTTATTTTTTTACTGTAGATGTTTCAGTTTTATATTAAAAATAAGTTATGCTTAAAAAGTGTCAACATTGACACTTTTATGTTGTGAAAACAAAAAAATAAACTAATTTTTATTAGTAAAAGTAAAGGAAAATCTGGTTAAATTGAATTTTTTATTAAGCTTATTATTAAATTCTGTTGAGATGGCCACAATTTTGTTGTGTTTTCTGGGTTTGCACCCCTGAACGCTTTGAAAAAAGAATTAAGCTAGCACAACTAGCAAAAAACATAGGAGATTTAGAGTTTCAAGTCAACAGTGGCCATGTCAACAAAGTGTTGACATGGGCGCTGTTGCCTGTCCAGGTGGCAATCCTTGGCTACCAACTGCTTGATTGCATCAATATGAACAGGCTGAAGGAGTTTGGGCTGCCACTTAGCCTTGGTGGATTTGGCAATTTCCCCGGTGTTGCCATACTTGGTGTTGATGTTGGCAATGTATCTGGCCATGACACCAAATTGGGATGTAATATCCCAAACCGCCATTCCCCCGTTCAAGCAGTTGAGGAGAGCTTCACACTCACTATCCGTCAACTGACGCTGGCCCTTAGCAGGTACCACAGCATCCTGGCTACCAGGCTCAACACAGGGGACGGGGACCTTTGTGTAGAAGGTGGGATCACGCTTGCTCGCAGTGGCGCCGTCAATGGTTGAATACACAATAGGTGCAGATGGTTCCTCAGTGGTTGCCAATGGCTTGTAGGTGGTGTCAAAGACGCGGGAGCAGGAAGTAGCAACTCTTGGATCAAGAGTGTGGGGCCAGGTGACAACTGGGTAAACAATGGAGGTGTAAGTAACCTCAGTGTTCCTGGTGACCCTGGTGTAGGAGACTTTGGTAGCAGGCCTTGAAAGTGGCTTCTGCCTAGGATTCAAGCTGGTAGTTCTGGCTTGGGATGCTGGAGGTGGTTGGCTGGCGCTGATACCTTGGGAGGCCTGTGTATTGGCATGACTCCCCTCAAGTTGGGTTCTGGGTCTGTTCTTGGACCCTCTGGGACGCCCTTGTGGACAGACTGCCCCATGGGCTAGTGCAGGAGCGGGTTGAGAATGCAATTGACGGTCCATAAAAATAAAATAAAAAATATATTTTAGATTAAATATGTATTTATTTGGATTTATTGGTTTAGTTGTGGGTATTTGTTTTCTCTTGATTTAGCCTTGAATAATAGCAGAGTTTCTATATCTGTGATTTGAAGTGTATAATATTGTATCCTTTCTAGTTTTGATGATTTTAAAGTTTAATAACTTTTTATGTCTAATTATGGTTATTGAGATTGAATTTTTCATTTGATTTTATCCAGAGTAGAGCTTTTTTATTTGGGTTGGTGTTTCCTAGTGTGCTTAGTTTACATTAAATTTGGATTCCAGTTCCTGCAATTAATATCTGAGTTTACTAGTGGCATTCAAAAGTGATTTGAAATTTGGTTCTTGGATTTGACAATCCCGCAATTTCAAAAAACATAGTAAACTTAATGAAAATGGTTGATGGATTTGAACGCTTTAAATATGATTCCAGTTAATTCATTTTGTCCATTGAAATTTATGAAGTTCAACTTGAATTTTGTAAAGTGTCTATGAGTTCCTGCATTTTCAAATATTCAAATAAATACTCAAAGAATTCAATTTAATTAAAAAAAGGCCATCCTGCAAAAGTGATTCAAAATTTGGACCAAGGATTTGACAATCCCGCATTTTTACGTTCAGGTTCTGAATTTACAGTATAAGCTCTTAGGAGCCCTAGTGCAGTTGTTATTGCAAACCTTGCCTACCTTTTTTATTTGAAGAATATAAACATTCTTGGCTTAAAGGCTTTAGTTTACAACCATCTACCCCAAGCTTTCAGACCTTACAGCCAGATTGCAGGTCACAAACCCGCTTACTTGGAACCTTGCTGGCGGGTTGATCCTGCTGTTTCAACACAAGGTAAAGTAAAAGGGAACCCCCTATTTTAGAATAGGAATTATATAAAAAAGTGAATAATTGTGCGTAACACAGAAGCAAAAGCAAACTGAGAGCAAAGAGCAAAACCAAAGCAAGAGCAAAAAAACCAAGGTAATTGTTTGATTTAAAATCACTAATAAATTCAAGTTAAACTTAAGTTTGAATTTGAAACTTAATTTGATTAAAGCCTGCCCTTTGGGCAGGGCATAACATCTCCCCAAAGCCCCCAAGGAACCACAGACAAGGACACCCTACCAGTCTATTAGGTAAGGTGCTTGCTCACAGACCTCCTGTAAGCGCACAAGGGCACATAGCAATATCTTAGCCCCTCACTTCCCTGGTAGCCCACGTTACCCACCAGGGTAATCTACTCCTCACCCCTAGCAGCCATCATACCCTGCTTAGTGAAAACAATTAACTAGCCCCTAGCAGCCAAATTTCCCTGCTGGTCTGGGTCATCATTTGCCTCTAGTAGTCCTTTGTTACCTACTAGGCAGGCCTTACCTTCCCCTAGTAGCCAATGTTCCCTATTAGGCCTCTACCTGTCAAAAGCCACTAGAATTTCTCTTGGACAACATTAGCCCCACCTGAAAAAACCACCCAACATGTGGATTGTCACTGCAGCCTTTTGGTTGTTGCTGGGTTTGTAATTTGCTTATGGCTGGGAGCACAGGTTTACTTTCTACAAATCCACCCCAACTCTAACCCACCCCTCATCTAGAGCTTGGCTACCTGCATGGGACAGAAATTGCGGGATAATAAGAAGCTGTCTCCATGTGGTGGGGAATCACCCATTAAATCCATATAGAGTTAATGATTAACCACCAACGCAGCTTCAGATATCAGTTTGTGAAATTTCCAAATGAGATACTAGGGTTAAGTAAAATAATTAACCCCAACCAGAAAAGCCCTAGATAAATGGCCTGCAAGAGAATCAGAGTGTCTTCAGCATAAAATTCAGGACATTGAGATAGCACATGATTTTCAGCTTTGACAGGAGTAGGAACAGCTCCAAGATTGACAGGCATTGAATTAACATTTGGCGGCAACAACAACAAAGTACCGACTGCAGGGCCCCATCTTCCAGTAATGATCTGGCCTAGAATAAAATTGTAGGGAATGTAGCGCAACATTCCAACTACAGTATGCATTTCAAAACTATATTTAGACCAGGGAATATATGATTTTTATTTAGTAAATTTTGGGAGGACTCAACTCTAAAGAGTTGAAACAGTGAAAATTATTCAATATATATCAAAATTTGACTAAGCAATACTGCCTGAATCCTGGGCTCTTATTACTTCCACATTGTCAAGTGAGTATTTAGTCCAGGTTGTAAAGAACTCTTGAGTGACCAAATTCTGACAACCATGCTGATTAAAAAGTTCATACCTGATGACCCTTAGATTATGTTGATTTATTGACATCAATTTACAGGGGGGATCAGATTTGACCGGTGAACTAGAGCAGCTGTAACCCATTTTTGATCAACTGTTTGATTCAAATCCGTTAAATTAGTCATTTTTTTAAAAAAAAATTCTGAATTTCTGAGCTTTTCTACTCAGCCAAATAATCCCTGGCATTATGGAACTTACTGTGACACTGCAAGCTTGCTGCACCTCTTCCTATACTTCTCATCCTGTCCAGAGCTTGGATGATGAGTGTAGTGAAAGCTTCCCATGGTTTCAAGCTTTCTACTTTTGGGGTATAATGTATTCATTGAATCCAGAGGGAAGATCCCCTTAGAAAGATCCTGGATCCATACTAATTGTACTATCATGCTGCTGCACAACTGTACCATAGTTTCACTGCTGTGGTTCTATACAGTTTTTGGGCTTATAGATCAGCCTCAAATCTATTGCTGGCTGCCTGATTCTGGACATAAAGACTTCAGAATTGATCTGTATGTAGCAGCAATACTAACATGACACTCAGATGTCCCTGGCTCTGCAGTTCAATCATAGATATATAGCCGCTTGTTCCAAGTGTTCCCTCTTTGGGGTAGACCTCTTCAAAGATTACGCTAGTCCATAAAGCCTCTTCCTTATTGTAGGATCAGATTAAATCCTTACCTTACTGAAACTCTGCTGTGAATCACAAGATACATGCTACTCTGATGTTACCTGCAAATTGTGATACCTGAAAAGGTCTAAACAGGTTCACATCAGTTATTGCAACCAAGATTACCCTCTTGCCTGCCAACTTATCTCACAATACACAGGGGGCGCTCAATGAGTTGCCCCATTATGTGTCTAACAGCATAGATCAATATGATGGCAATGTTGAGTTACAGGCACTATCTCCTAATTAGGAGTGCTACCAATTCAACATTGCTGGTCCCTGTGTAAGTAATTCCTTGGCTTCAAACCTTACACAGAACCTGCCACTGTGCCTCCCCCTGGTGGTCTTGTGGCTCTCCCCATTAATATATATAAAAGTGAGTCTGTCTGTCTGTAATGTTGCCTTGAGTGGGCTCAAGCTGTAAGGGATTTGACTGAATTAATTTTTACTTAAATTTGATTTTAAAGTTGATTTTTAAGCCACAAGCTCAATTTGGCTCATCCTTACATTAATCCCTTACATGCATCTTTGAGAGTACACAGATTGAATTCAGTGGAGTGTGGTCTAAATCATGTTGAACCAGAACATAAGCCACTCAAACATTAATAAAGTTGTATTTAATTACTTGAATTTTAAATTAGTGGCTACCCCATTCAACCATATCAAAGTGGCTTATCTGTATAGATTACCCAACTCTAGAATGGATGGATTAAAATTAGAAAGGAAGAAGCAATTGTTTGAGATGCTTTTATATGATTGGATGGTTATGCTCTATGCTGAGGATTGAATTGACAAAAAAAGAGAGCTTGGCTAATTTAAAGTGATACAGTTTAAATTATAAATATAAATGTTAGTTTAAAGAAAGAGATGGTTGGCTTGGACATTTCAAAATTATTATTCTTCAAGTGAAATAATAGAATCTTCCAACCAGATGCATCACCTGATCCAAGTGGCTGCATATTGTTCAGAGTAGACCTTGCTTGACACAGCTTCATCCCAAAAGAACATCAGTGGAGTAAACTGGCTATGATAAAATTATGTTTCAATATAATGATTTTCATGAAAATTTAGAGGACATAGCTCAATTTTTCAGACAATTCCGATCACAAAAGTACCAAACATGATGGCTCTAGCTGCTCTAGATGCTGAGATATATAGTTAAGTGCTGGAATCAGGTTTACGTCATAATCAAAGGCTCAGACTCGATTTGAAATTATCTAAATTTACTTTTAATGCACACTAAAAAACTAAAATCAATGTATCTCAGTGAATACTAAGCCAATTTTGATGTCTAATAGCTTATTTTAAAGCTGCAGATCAGCTCTACATTGTGAAGGAATTTACAAAACCAAATTATAAATTTTAAAATAATTAGTTTATCTTTACTAAACTTAAAAGTGATACTATAATTATTTAGGTTTAGTTTTTATTTATACTTGGAATATACAATTTTAATTTTAAATTTAAATAAATATAATTTAAACTACATTTCAATAAAGTAATTAAGAGAAATTTTAAATAAACATGTGATAAGTACTCCAAGCCTAAAAACACAATAAAATATATTTAATTGATTTATTAAATTCAACTTTAAATCTGTCCTTGGACAGGGCAACCACCTAGTATAGTATATTAGTCACAATATTTATTAATAAACCTTATATTATTCTTCTCATTATTGTCCTTTCTATTGGACTGTTGTCTTTCCCAATAAAATACTGAACTATCATTGGTTTAGTTGCAACACAGTCTTCAACAATAGCCCCATCCCCTTAAACAGGGCTCTACTGATGCCCATGCCCTCTGGGTTGTATCCTCAGACTCATTCTGATCCAGATACAATGTTGGGACGCTTCACCCCTGCTGCCCTCCTAAAGGATGATCAGCACAATAATCATATATCTACCCCTTGAATTATTCCCAAACCAAGTCCAAGTTTAATCACAGTTGTGGTGGTTTTTATTGAATTTGGTCTGTATTTCCCTTTAATCCAAAAGGGAAAATATTCTTATCTTGTTCCCAGGAAGTCAAGGTACAGATCCTCAATTTTTCCTGGGAGGCTAACCTTTGGCTAGCTTTAACCCAGTACCCTTTGTTATAAAGGCTTCCTGCTGTGCCCTCTTGGATCTCAACTTTCTGAGCCAAAAACAACCCATCCTGAAAGGTTCTGATGCTGCTTCCTGGACTG
Organism: Entomophthora muscae; assembly: GCA_014839935.2. Lineage (NCBI taxonomy): Eukaryota > Fungi > Entomophthoromycota > Entomophthoromycetes > Entomophthorales > Entomophthoraceae > Entomophthora > Entomophthora muscae. The sequence continues at coordinate 131,574 of QTSX02005801.1, forward strand.
TTCTTTAATCTTGGAGATTCAAGATCCTCCACTGGTTGCCAGAATCTGTAGAGAAAGCCTCAAGCTGTTCTAACTGTTCAATGCTACCCCTTACTGCCCACTCAGAAACCCCATTTACCCCCTTAACAGATCTCTATTTGGAAGTCAAAGTTTCACTGGTGAGTGTTAAAGCTCTGCCATCCAAAGTTCAGCATTTCCCTTAACCTGCCAACCATCCCTGCAGTTAATGGTCTATTTATCCTTTTAGAAAAGTGGTTTGGAAAGGGTTTATCTGGCCTCCCTAGCATCAAGGCATTCACAGCTGCACATCAGCCACTCTGGGTATTTGGCCAAGCAAGCTCAGGGATCCAGATGCTAATCCAATAAGCAATACTATGGGCTCTATATGAATAGGTCTACAGGATCCTCCAGCTAGGGACTTTTAATTGGCTTGGTATCTGGATAAGGTAGAGGATATAACCCTGATAGCTAGCCTGGCTCTAAGAAGTTAGCAGGATCAAGTCAGGATCAATCAATCCAACCCTGAAAACTAGATGGCCTGCAAATCTTTACATTGGCCAGGAGGTCCATCAGTCAGGTGAGGTTGGGCTGGTCAGCCATAAACCATTGGTCTGACCATCCCAGGAAGATCTTACCAGCTACACCTGCATCATCACCGCTTTACCATATTGCCAAGCCCAGTAGGTATATGCAGTGCTGCTACCAGTCCATTATAATCAATAAGCCAGTTATACTGAGTAGAACCGTTAGCTTACCATAGTTAACACAGGTTACGCACTGTGTAATCAATGAGTGATCCTCTGTGGTACCTGTGTTGGTCTCTGTGGTCATCAGATTGCTTCAGCGCCTCCTCTCCACCTAGAAAGTGCGCTGGCAGCATTGCATCATTGGTATGAAGGAGTTCAGGATGCTGGTCTTACGTCAACCTTATACTGCCTGCAATAGTTGATCTGGTACCCAGCCAGGAGGCAATTATCTGGTGTGTGATCCTGGCTCTGCCGGCTGTATTGGAAGCAGCCAGCAGCCAAGAAATTGGGATTGTTGATGGGAGCCAAAAATGGATACCAACAATACTATCCCATATGCCCAGAGGCAATGTTTGGGATATCCCAGAGAACCAACTGATTGCTGGATGTGTCATGGGGAGCAGGTTAATAGGAAATAAAACCAAGCTCTCAACCACAAAATAATTGCAGCTTCAGCAACAATCAAAAGGTTGTTGCCAACAATTCCTGGGTAGGTCAATGGGGAAGGAGTCAACTAAACACTGTGAAGCAACAGATAAACCCAAATGACCAAAATTACTAAAATTTTGAGCTTTATTATATTAGAGTATGATGAAGAAAGGTCTTTTACAATCATTGCATCTATTTAGGGGAGAGGTAAATGGGGTGGGAGATCAAATGTTGCCAAACTAACTGACCAATTAAATGAGCAAATATGAGTGCGTTTCTCAAGTCAGGGAAATCTTGAAGAGTTTTGAATGGACAGAATCAAAAGGGAGCCTGTCTCAACTAAAAGTTGAGAAGCCTGCTTTGGAGGCAATTACCGCGGCTCCCAACCGCTCTTGCCCATCATATTTAACCAGGGGTGTCTCTTGGGTGGGTTAGGCGGAGCATCTTTGGAAAAAAAAACCCAAGTATTGATCCAAGAGCTTTTCTTGGGCTTTTTCAGTAAATTTTTTGATAATTGTTAAAGCACAAGTTGGTGGAGGTCCCTAAGTATTTGGCAGGAATCAAGGTGGAGGCCCAAGGGGGAGGAATAACTTTACCATGGGCAACTGCTTGGTGCCGTTGAAGGTGTGTAAAGGTACAGCCAATCAATAGCTTGTTGTAGGCCAGCTCAAGAAGGGCCTTGTCAGGGAACCAACCCTGATTGGCCAGCTTGCTAGCATTTGGGAACTGGCGGTTTGCGGACTGGGTAGGCAGAGCCCACCAAAGGATTGGTGCTAACTTAATGAGGTAGGACATTGACTTGCTCACCCATGACCGCGGGCTGGTAGCAGGAGCAATAGTCTCTATTACTCCAGTGAGAGTAATATAAACAATCCCAAATAGCTTATTGGTATGGTCCAGGGGAAGCTCAGCGGCAGATGAAGGCATTGGTTTTGGGGTGACAAGTGGCTCCATGTCTAATTGGTAGGAAGGAATGAAGTTGTATTTATCTCTGAACAGGCAGGGCTCAGTAAGGTTCCAAGGTCCTTTCCGGTTGTATCTGGTTAACTCTTTAGTTCTGTCCAAGGATCACAGGATAATATGTTGTCTACAGTGCAGTCCTTGTACTTGGGCTTCAAGGGGTATTATGTGAAATGAACAGGACCACATGAGCACCCAGCAGACAATACATAGCTGGCGGATTGGCAGGAGGATCAGAGGATCTGTGAGTTAACTGGCAGATGACAAGAATAGAATACAGCAATAACTGGGGAAACCAATATATCATAACCTTTATTTTAAAATGACAATGGGGATTCATCTTGGCCTGGCAGGTACTTATACCACGCTGTCAAGATTCATTTCCTGGTTGAGTTTCCTGAGCTTGGCTGCTTTGGCATTGGGGGTCTTAGATGGTAGTGTGGCACTTGGCACTGGCGGGTTGGCACTGGCCGCTTTGGGATGAGAAGACTTTGATTCCTTCTGTTTGGCAACTTGGGCGCTGGGTGCCTCTCCAGGTTCAGTGCCTGTTGTGTTCTGAGGCGCGGCACAGATACACAACAGGGAATTCTAACCTTAGGATTAGATTTGTACTAAGTCTTGGTTAGAATGGAAGGGAAGGCTATGCAATTACCTTGTGGCTCTGATTGAATAAAATCTGCTAGACATGGCTAGAGAGGCGCCAAAGTAATTGAAGACACAAAGACAAAAATATGAATGTAACTTAATTTTTATTGGTTAATAAGAAAAAAAATATATATTGGTTGACAATACCACAAAACACTACCAGGGCTTTAGGATCACTTTCCACAAGCATGAGTGGGCAAGTGAGTTGCGTAGAATTAGGAAACTGAACAATTGAATTTCCCAATTCAGAGCTAGACTTATTTTGAGGAGAAAAATCAAAAGAGTGAGATTCATCCTTGAAATAACACATTGAAGACAAAATCAAAACATGATGAATGGCAGCATTAACAACATTGCCCCCCTCTAGATTGGCCTTAGGGGGTAGTACTTGTGGAGGAACTTGGCATGCACACCAGGAAAACGGCAACCACTAGAGAGGAGTTTCACAGTGTACTCTGACCCTTGCTTGAAGGCGCTTTTAGAGGTCCAACCCACAACATATCTAACTTATGAGAGTGTCCTTCTACTCTATGCTGATAGTAGAGAACATGGTTCCCAAGGTTGAACTTAGGCAAGGGAGAGCATCCAGCATTGTCAAGAGAGAGCTTAACCAACTTGGTCTTGTACGCAGAAGTGTATGCAGTAGCTTGTATATCAATGATGTAATTAACTAGATCTTTGATATAGTCATCAGAGTTCATAGCCTTATCAGAGGAGAGTAAGAGGCCCCTAGAAGCAACGGTGTAGTGGCCTCACGTCCATATAGCATAGCAAAGGGGGAATACCATGTGACACAATGTTTGCTAAGGCAATAAGCAAAAAGGGCATTGGGTAAGTATATATCCCAGTTTGCAGCGTCAGAATAAGTGAGTTTCCTCATAATAGAAACCAGTGTTGAGTTTGCGCGCTCAATTGCCCCATTTGTAGAAGGATTTTAGGGGGCAGAGAAAGACTGGTGAGACCCCAAGGCTTCAACAACAGAGGTTATTAACTTGGCGTTGAAGTTAGTCCCATTTTCAGACAAAAACACCTGAGGACAGCCATGGTAGTAGAATATGTCTTGCAACAGAAAGGTAGCAATTGTCTTGGCAGTGATGCCCTTAGTAGGGCGAGCTTCTATCCACTTGCTAAAATGATCAAAAGCAATTAGGATAAACTGGCAACCAGAGCAGGATCAAGGGAGAGGCCCTACAGCGTCAATGCTGACAGTATGAAATGTGTGCTGAGGGGGGACTAGTCTGAACTTGTGAGAGGCAGCTTGAAGTTGCTGGAGCTGACAATTGTGGTAACTAGCAATGACATCTGGAATCAGCAGGCAAAAGTTTTCCCAGAAATAGTTTTTCTGGAGCCAGTTGTAGGTCTTGGAAATGCTTCCATGTCCCGTCTCCTTATGAGCTTGAAGCACCAACAAAAGGCAAAAACTAGGCCGTACATGAGGTAGGTATTGGTCTTGTACTTTCTTGAAGAGCTGATTGTCACAAATGAGTGTGTCCTCAGACAGCTTGGATAGGGCAATTAAAACATCTTCCATCTTGCTCTCCCAAGAGAAAGGATATCCAATTAGTTCATACAGTTGATCATCCTCAGCAGGGTGTAGAGCAAGGATAGACATTCTGGATAATCCATCAGCGTTTTGGTTTGAATCCTGGGACAGTGTAGTACTGTGAAGTTGTAATCTTGCAGGCGGAGAGCCCATCTAGCTAGTTGTCCTTCTGGTTCCTTAAGTTGTTGTAATCACTTAAGCAAAGGGTTGTCAGTGACCACAGTGAAATGAGTGCCATACAAATAATGGCAGAACTGCTTGACAGCATGCAGCACAGCAAGGCACTCTTTCTATGTGACGCTGTAATTCTTCTCATGCTTGTTCAAGACACAAGAAGTATAAGCTGCAGGGTGATTCACACCCTCATCATCTAGTTAAGCCAAGATGGCTCCAATAGCCAGGTCACTAGCATCAGTGTAAATGATGAATTCCTTATTGTAGTCAGGATACACTAGGATGGGAGCCTCATTGAGTTTTTGCTTAAGGGTCTCAAAGGCTTGTTGCTGACTAGCAGTCTATTCAAAAGGGACATTGTGTAACAGTTAGACTAAAGGTTTGCTAGCGTTGGCAAAGTCAGGGATGAACTGTCTGTAGTAGCCCATCATGACCAGAAAGACTTGAACCTCTTTCAGGTTGGTGGGCGGAAGCATTTTATCAATGGCCTCAACTTTCTTGGTCATTGGGCAAATCCCTGTCTGGGTTACCTCATGGCCCAAGAATTCAAGGCGTTCCTTGAAGAAAGCACACTTAGATGGTTTTAACTTGAGGCCAGCCTCTTAAATCTTTATGAACAATTTCTTGAGGTGATCCAGGTGATCCATAAAAGTAGCGCTGAAGATTGTTATATTGTCTAAATACACTAGGACACATGAGAGCTTCAAATCACAGAGGATGGAGTCCATGGCTTGTTGGAAGGTAGCTGGGGCATTGCAGAGTCCTTGCAGCATGCTTTTAGGCTGAAACAATCACTTGGAAGTGATGTGCACAGCTTTCTGTCTATCTTTGGGAGAGAGATCAACTTGCCAGTACCAAGATGCCAGATCTATAGCGGATAAGAACTTGGAGCCTCCAAGGCGGCAGAGAGCATCAGCAATACACAGCAAGGGGTAGGAATCCTTTTTGGTTGAGGGATTCAGTTGTCAATAGTCCATCACAATACAATGACCTCCATCCTTCTTCCTCAGTATGAGCAAGGGGAGGCCCACAGACTTTGGGAAGGAGCCAGTAGCCCAGCATCTAAAATTTGTTTGAGTTTTTAGACACCTGAGCGTCTTCTACACAACTGTGGTGATATGGTATAGCAAGAAGGGGGGAGCATTACCAGTATCAATCTGGGGAATGGCACCTTTGGCTCAACCATAGTCAGTGCTATCTTTTGCAAATATATCTGAAAATTGATCTAGCAAATCAAGCACCTCCTTCTGTTGTACCAGGGATAGCTGCAGGAAATCTTGTGCAGTGAACAAGGACAGGGCTTAGGGCTTGTCTTCAGGTAAATTAAAGCCCTGAAACATACCAAAGGGATGTAGCAATAGGACATCAGGTGTATTCAGTAACTTGCCATAGCCAGCAACCTGCCCTCTAGACTCATGTATGGGGAGAGGGGTTAAGTTGCCAACCAGCAATTGAACAGGGCCTTTATGAGAGACATCCAAGATTCTCAGGAAGAGGTAGGGTTTGTTGCGTCCTAGCAAAGGAGGGGAGTATAACTCTAGGAACCTACGCTCAGGTAGCTCATACAATATTTGGGAGTCTAGGATAGCCTGAGATCCAGGGGGAATGGTTACAGCGGAAGTGCCAGGAGAGGAATCCCCTCAGATGCAGGGCAAGCCATAGGAGGACACTTCATGTTGGATGAGTGGGTACAGTATTTTAGGGTGAAAACACTGTTGGGATATTCTAAGGCACACATCTTGAGGCGTTTCCCAGGGACTTTAACAGGCTCTTCAAAGATCAGGGGGACTTCCTACCAAAAGATAGAGAGGTAGCCATCCTTCAAGTTGGTGATCCCGTTGTATGCTCTAAGGAATTGAGTACCAACTAGGAGATTATAACTCTCATTCTCAAAGACAACAGTAGGCGGGGCTAAAAGTAGCTTGCCAAACCACATAGGAAGGGCAGAATAGACTCCTATAGTGCGAGTCATGAATAGCCCAGCTGTACCATACAGCTGGTGATAGTTAAGGTTGGGGGCAAGTTTGAGCTTCTTGACAAGCTTCAAGGAGACAACATTAACAGGAGATCCATTGTCTAAGATGGCCTTGATTTTCAACTTTAATATGGATATCTCCACCCAGGTGGTAGTACAACCAAAGGGTGGGAGGAGGGCCAGGATTTCCTGGGCTCTGCTAGCTCTTTGCCCCATTTCTTGATCATGCCTCTCATGCCTGGAAACTCCTTATAGACCATCTGGAGAGGAAGCCAAACTGAAACATTCTTGAATACAGCGTCAGCAGCAACTGTGGTAAGTTTGACTCCCTTAAACTCACTCCCTGGTACTTGACACTTTGTCAAGTACCAGGGAGTCAAGTGCCACATATGTGAATCTATTAGTATTTTTGGCTTAACCAATTTTAAGCTAATTTTTACTAGTAATTTAGGGGTTTGAAACCAAAAACCAAGGTTAAATTTACTTGAAGTTGACTCTGTTTAATAAATTGGTTAGCTAAAATGCCAATTTAAGGGGCAATTTATAAGTAAATTTACTAATAGAAACAAAAAACCTGTGTTTGACACTCTAAACCCAAAAGTGACCAGTTTGACACTTTTTAAGCCAAATTTTAATTTTATTAATAAAATACTTATGCGCTTATATAAAAATTGTTATTTACTATTATATTTTTATTATTAGTGTCCATAGTTGTTGATTAGGCTCCCAAGCACCTCTATACTGGATTTAGTGGTACAGATATTAATCAAATACCCCACTTGTTTTACATTATATCATTCCTGGGTTTTTAGATTAAGTGGTGCCACATAAATTAAGCCCAATTTATTAAGAGATTTCATATGTAATTTATAAAAAACTGAAACTTGACACTTTCTTTGTTTGACTCTATCCACTTGACACCTGATTGGTTTTGGGTTTAACTAATCAAAGGCTCAGAATTAAGGCTAAATTAATATGTGACACACTATTAGCACCACTTGACACTCACCCACTTGACACTTTAACTTGGGGATTAGTACAGAGAGATTCTTAACGTTTTAACCAACACTTTGGTAAATAATTCACTCCCAGCTCCTCACACCATGCCCTAATCACTAATAAACACATTTTCATTCATTTACTTTTTTAACTTATGTTGTTTTTTTATTTTTGAGTATACAAAACTGCCTTGCTTTTGGGTTAACTTTTGAGCCCGGTTTAAATTTAAGCAAGTTTTATATGTAAAAAACATAGTAAATTTGATGTTTCTGCTCAACTCCGGCATACTTGATAGTGAGAATTCAGCTTTTTCCGGCTGATCAACAGTGCCAAACTCGACACTTTACTATGTTTTGAATTTTCAACTCTCAATAAAAAAATGTCACATAATAATTTTTTTTGCTATTATAATCTACTACTTTTTTCTGCTGCTCTCCATATAATTTTCATATATTTTTTTGATTTTCAATTAAACTTTTACTTTGATTTAACACTAAGATGTTAAGCTGAACCTAACATCTTTGATGCTTTATCATAAATTCACTTATTTTCTATGTTTTAACCTTTATATCTACACTTTGAGTTTATATTTTGCTTCTATTTAATTTTTTATGCTTTTTATAAATAAAACTTTATTTGCATACTTTTCATTCAACTTTTGCTTTGCTTTACCTCTTTGTGTTTGCAATATCTTCTCAATCATTTTATTTACAATGCTAAACTTTTCTTTAGACAAAATCAAGCAAGAACAGCCAACAGCCTAAGCGCTAAGCCTCCAAAGGCTCCAAAGAAACTGCCTCCACCCCTAAGTGTGCCAAGAAGCCTGCAAAGGCAAAGTCTCCAACCCCATCTCCTCCAACCCCATCTCCGCCCACTCTATCTCCCTCTACTCCTCCCCCCTCCATCCTCATCTTCTACATCCCCTTCACCTTCCCCCCAAAAATCCTCCCCCAATAAATCTGATGTTGATCTTACCAACCACTCATTTTATCACTCAGAGGCCAACTCTGAGCCTACCAAGGAGCGCTGGACCAAGAAGGAAAAGGTTGCCAAGGAGCCCACCTCTTCTTCTGATAAGAAAAAGGAGGCATCCAAGCAGGCCTCAAAGAATCCTCCCCCTCCCAATGGCTCTTCCCCTCCTTCTTCATCTGACCCCAAAGATGAGCCGGAGGATTACTCCAAGAAGTTTAAAGCTTCTGGTCATGTGGCTTGGGATCCACTGGCCATCCACAACATTTGAAACATGGACAGAGAGTTTAAAGTTCCCAAGCACTTCCCCTGGTACTTTCTGATCATGCCTGTAAAGGGCAGCCCTGGTTACGTTGCCAACAATTATATCTTTAATTGTACAACCAAAAGCGGCAGACCAAAAGCAAGCACTTTGTCTGCAAGGATAAGACTTGTGGGGCCCAGTTGAACACCAAGGGCTGGGAGCAAGTAACATTGGAGAAGGAGGAGCACACTTGTGAGCCCCCAATCATATAATCACTCGGATGTTAAAGTGGCACCTTGTGCAAGTAATACCCACATCCTCTCATCTTTGCACATCAGATCTGGCCATCAAGGCCCTCCAACATCTCAAACCCAACAATCTCAAGTTGGTACCAACACAGGAGCAGTTGGTCAAATTCATCAGCAATAAGTGTATTGCTGCAAATCCCCCTCCCCCCAAGGCTTCTGACGTCCTCTCTGAGCTCACACTCACTCATGAGCTTAAGCAGCTTCCAAGTGGAGAGCGCTTCCTGCTTCATGATGACAGGCCTGCAGCCAAGGACCGTATAATCTGCTAATCAACTCAGCAGAACCTGATGGAGTTGAAAAGGGCGTCAACCTGGCTAGTTGATGGTACCTTTGCCACTTGCCCCCAGATGTTCAAGCAGCTCTGGATGGTTCATGCCCAGATTGACATCCGGGTGATTCCACTTGCGTTCTTCCTTCTTCCCAGGGCCACTGAGGCCATCTATACCTGCATGTTCTCCATCCTCCGCCAAGCAATTGCCCTCCTTCCTCCCGCTAATGATGATGAATCCAAGAAGACTCCCCCCCACACCTGCGCCAACCCACCTGCCTCTGACAAGGTTCAGGCCACCCTGGACTCGGAGGAAAAGGCGAGGCTAAGAGCTCTTGGGCCTTGCATATGCATTATGGACTTTGAGCCTTCTCAGTTCAATTCATTTGAGCAGATGTTTAGCAGAGAGGTGCAGGGGTGCCACTTCCACTTCCGCCAAGCAGTTGCTTGTAACGTGCAGGCCCACGCTGAGCTTAGTAGGTTGAGCCGGAGGGATACTTCAGACACCTGCAGATTTGTGCTGGCACAATTTAGTGCCTTGGCTTTTTTAAAGCCAGAGCACACTGCAATGGGGTTTTGAGGTGCTCTCATAGGATTCCTACATAGTGAAGCACCTGGAGTTTAAGCCTTTTCTTGAGTACTTTGAGCCCCAGTGGATTGGGAAGGTTGTCACGCAGAGGCAAGGCAAGGCCCGTGCCAAGGCCAGCTGGAATGTGTACCAGGCGGCAGTGAATGGTGAGCTCAAGACCACCTCAACGCTAGAGGCTTACCACAAACACCTCAAGGCCAACTTTGGGCTCCACCCAAAATTCAATAAGTTCTTTCCCCTCTTGCAGAACGAGCAGGAGAAAACCATCTCCAAGCTGCGTGATCTCTCCAACCGCGTCCCTCCACCAAGCCAACAACCTGCTGTACCCTCTTCACCAAGGACATCCAGGGTGCGGCCAAGCACAAATAAAAGGCCTCTGAGCTTAAGCAGCAGCTTGAGCTTATTGCCACTTCCCTCCTGGAAGGGGCCAAGATGAAACGGGGAAAGAATGACGAGGAATAAACTTGCTTGCTTGCTCAGTTATATGATTTTTACTTTTAACTTTTTAACTTTAATTTTTACTTATTAGCTTTGATCATTTAGTTTTAAGTTTTTTAACTTAATTAAATAGCAGTGATTGTTCTATGTATGCATGGTAAGTTTGAGATGAATATTTATAGTTGAAAGTGAGTGAAATATCTTAATTTTTGTTAATTTCCAAATAAAACATATGATATTCACAGTTATGCTTATATGAACTATATCAAATAAACATTAATATTTTTCATATTTTGCATAACTTTATTTGTTGTGTTTGTGTTTATTTTTTGTCTCATTGGAATTTTAACTTTTATGGTAATAAAAAATATTTTTATAATGAAGAGTGTAAATTACATAGTAAAATGAGAAATAATTACTTATTTGTCCTTATTTCTATTAATTAAACTACTGTTTTTATTGCATTTATTAGCTCTCTGGGGTCACTTTAGTATACCATAGCTGTATAGCTTAAGTTTTTTATATTAAAAGTTTTCAGTACATCAAGATCTGTTAATTAAAAAAGTGTCAATTTCCAGTTGTTGATCAGGGCAAAAGCTGAATTCTCACTTTACTATAGTGTTGACTACCAGGGAGTCAAGTTTAAGGGAGCCAATCACCAGGGAGTCAAACTTACCACAGTTGCCGCGTCAGCAACCTCAGCAGCTTCTTCAGACGGCTCTACAAGCACAGGGACCTCTTAGCTTGTGTGAGGTATGGACAAGAGACAACCTATTTGGCTTCAGACAAAGGCTTTGCAGCTGGTGTAGTTTTCCCAGAGCGTAACTTATAAGGGACCACAATTTTCTTGGGGACGGCAAGAACTGAATACCCATAGGCGTCAGGATCATCAACATCTGAATTGTCCATGTCAGAGCTGCCATAAAAGTTGTAGAACAGCAGCAGAATGGGAGGAGCCTCAGTGTCAGCAGGCTCAGAGTCAGCTATGGAGGGGGGGATTGAAGGGGACTGGGAAGAGTTGTCAACCAAGAGTGTCTCTCCTCTAGGTTAACCGTTCTTTTCCTGCCTGCTGCTTGGAATCAGCTCCTTCAACACAAGATTGGCGCAGACTGGAGAGTGGTGACATATCTGGCCACAGTTATGGCAGCCTTGGTGTTGAGGAGGATTGTGGGAGTTCATGGTGAGGATGCCAGGGCCATGGGAGGACAGACCAGAGTTAGAGGCGGCAGGATTCTCCTGCACAACTGCTCCAGAATGAGTAAGGTGCATATCCTGCAACAGTGTCTTTATGCTCTTCATGGAAGAAATCAAGGCCTTGTGAGCCTTAAAGCGGGGAAACAGAAGATGATTAACCTTGAGGGCTTGAGCGCAAGCCATGTAAGCTTGGTGGGCTGTCAATTGTCTGCTGGTTATCAGCTGCCGTCCTTCCATGTGGAATCTATCCGCAAATTCTGCCAGAGTCGCCTTGGGTTGGAAAGCTATCTGCATGAAGGTGTCCTTCTTCACATCTGAACCAAAGCTGCCACCAAATTTGTTGATCCAAAGCGGCTTCATTTCTTCCCAAGTCTTGATGGTGGGCAACTCCAGCACTACAACCTCCTGGCAGATCAGATGCAGCCAGGTTAGAACATGTCCCTTCTTAACCTCATCAGAGGCTCTCCTCATAGCAGTTTCATAGATAGTTAAGAGAGCTGCAATGGTAGAAGTTTTGGGGTCAAAGACTTGCTTAAAGGTAGGCTTGAAGTGTGCTTTGGGAGTTGGACCCCCATTGTTGCTACTGATTACATCTATGCGGGGGCAAATTCTGCTTCAGATTCAGAGTGGGGCTTTCTGGCCCACAGCTGACAAACACTCTCTTTAAGAGTAGTCAAGGTCTCAGCAGTGCGGGCACCCACAGTATTAGCTAAGGGGGTCTGTTGCTCAGTAACCTCTAGGCGTTGGCCCTGTGTTGTTAATACTGTGGAAAGCTCAACCAGTGGGAGGTCAGGGAAGGACCCACTGAGAGGCAAGGGGCGACCCTGTCATTTACTGAACCAGTTCTTTCACTCATCTCTTGCATGTTGTTATCAAGTTCAGAGGGGTCTTGTTTCAGGCAGTCCACCGCATTGGCTAGAGCTATCAACTCTCTAGCACAGTGAATACAGGGGACTACTGATAGGCCAGGGCAGCAGCCATCTTAATCAATAACCCCAGTTGGACTAGCAGCAGTTGCCACCATTTTGCGTACGGCAGCAACCTCTTGCTACAGCTCAGCAACTTGAGCCATCAAAACAAGCACTCAGGGATCTGGCTGAGGTGCTCCAGTAGGGTGACCTTGACTGCAGGTGGACGCTTACAGCTCTCAAATAGCAATCCATAGCCTCTGTTCTCTATCCCCCAAACCATTGGATGGGGGAAGGGGGAAGATCTGGCTTGGGCCTAGACAATCCATCCCCTTGAGTCTGGATGGAGCTTGGTAATGGCCAGGGCGGTAGCAGCCCTTCTGGCTTAAATCCTTCATCACGCTCGCAAAGGCCTGGAGCAGACAGGCCAGCTACTTGGTGTAGTCAATCAAAGATGTAAGCACTGAACCCATTGAGCTGCTGCACCAGCCATCCAGAATGGGTGAGATAGGCATTCAGGGTGGGATCTACTTGGGTTGGCCTGGGCTGCTCTAACTGGTGAAACTCATGTAGACGCCCCCCATCCATTCAGGAACGAGCTGGCCCATTTGCTCAATGGGATTGACCAAGCCAGGTTGGGAAGTGGCCGAGCCGGGCTGACTGTTGGACGCCAAGGGGAATGAGAGCAGATCCGCTGCTGGTAGGCCATAAACCAATCCCAGACAGGAGTGCCAGCGGCTTGTAGGGACAAAACCTCCTGAGCGTGGAGCCCTAACACCATTTGATGGGAGCCAAGGCGGGGCGTACAAAGGATGGCAGTAGGTGCTCAGCAGAGCCAGCTGCCCAGAGGAGACACTGCAGAAATTGTGGAGCTACAATCAATTTGTAGTATTCTGCTCGGTAGAACTGAAGCTGGAGGCAAGGAATGGCTCTGTCACGGGCTATACCCAGGGCTACTACCATGACTTTTTCCAAGTCAGGGGTACCCAAAGGGTAGGCCATTAGACAGGGACCATTCCCAAGGTTCAGCACAGTAGGGACAATAGGCAGGCCAACAATGTCTTACTCAATAGGAGAGCTGGTAATTTCAGACAAAGTTGGCTCTTGTATGGGAGGTGGCAAAGGTCCTGAAAATGTGGTTGCAAAAGGGATAACCAAAAGTCTTACAGCCCCTGTAGTGAGCACCATTTTTGTTGTGATCTGAGGCGCAGCACAGAGTCACAACAGGAAATCCTAACCTTAGGATTGTATTTGTACTAAGTCTCAGTTAGAATGGCAGAGAAGGCTATGCAATCACCTTGTGGCCCTGATGGAATGATATCCGGTAGACGTGGCTAGAGAGGGGCCAAATCACTTGAAGACACAAAGACAAAAATGTGGATAAGAAATAGAATATATAGTAGTTGACGGTACCTTGAAACACTACCAGGACAGTAGAATCACTTGCCACAAGAATGAGTGGGGCAAGTGAGTTGCGTAGAATCCAGAAACTGGACAACTGAAGTTCCCGATCCGGAGCCAGGCTCATTTCAAGGGGCAAAAGCATCAGAGAGAGATCTGTCCTCAAAATAACCCATCAAAGGCAAAATTTAAACATGGTGAACGGCAACATTCACAACAATGTCACTTTCTGGGCTTTGGGGGAGTTCAGAACAGCCCTGATTGGGGGACTGGTGCATTTCACTGAGCAAACCGCTGGTGTCAGGTATTGGCATCCCAGGGAAATTCCTGACATCTTGTGCTGGCAATTTGCGGGCAGAACCCTGGGTGGTGGTTAAGGGTTCAGGTCCTGGCAGGTTGGCAACAACTTTGCCAGCTGGTTGTGGACTGTTGGGTCCCCAACCTTTGGATCTAGCGGTTTGTGAAGGGTTTTGTTCCAGGGTTGACCCTGGTTCCGTACTTTGGGATCCAGGTGCATCCAAATTGTCATTCCTGACAGGCCTGGATGGCTGCACCAAGCATGCCTGGGAAGGCCAGCAGTGATACCCATGCTGGGGGTAGCTGAATGGGATAGGCGTAGCCAGCAAGAGCCTGGGCTTTTGCCAAGGTAGCAGCGGGTCTATCTGAAAGAACAGGGGCAAGGATTGCTGGGGTACAATGGGTGCAGCCAACAGAAATGGTGGGAACTAGCCCTCAGCTACCCCAGGATAGATGACAGCTGCTGACTAAATTGTACTCTGGTCCCAATAAAGGCAATTAAAGTTAAAGTTCTATTGTAGTCTGTAGTGCTCTTGCATAGGACAAGGTAGAGTACATTGGTAAGGCAGACATGCTTTCTGTACTTTGAACTACCCAGCAATATCCATGTCTGCTTCATGAATTGAGCACCTGGGAATATTATTTATGGGATCTAATCATAGGGCTGAAACAGCCTTGGCTGGGTCAAGAAGAAGGGGTACAGTTGACCAGAAGCGGACCCCAACCAATGGGTTAAAGGTGCTGCACTGGAAAATTTATTGGGTCAAAAAGTGCTGCTGCACCGCTAATTGATTTGTAAAGCCCTAAGGGGCCACCCAGGGCATGTTTCAGCTGTTGAGGCGCTGCTCAGGAACATTATTGGGTACTGGGGTGGTTCTGAGTTTGGGTTCTAATCCATTTTGGTGGGGTTTGATTGTGAAGAGCAGCCAGGGCAAAGATTGCCAATTCAAGGCAACAGCGGCTAGGCATCCCAGATGGATCAGCTGTTCCTGGGTTGGAAGGATGGGAGCCTGGATTTGGAGCAGGAGTATCTCTCAGGGCTTAGGCACACAGGTCTAGAAAGCTTCAAGCCATAGACATGCATGCCTGCTGCTGCTACTGAACTCTAAACAGTTCAGTGCTGTGGTTGGGAAGGACACCAGTCCCATGGAATGGATAAAGAATAGGGAAAAGATGTAGCTTTATTTGGGGGGAAACAGTTGATAGCTTTGACCTTTATACCCTGAAAGCATAATGAGATATGGGGGTGTATAAGATCGACTAAATCCTGATTTTGAACCCTGCCAAAGATAGGGGGTTCGACGACCCTTTTACAAGAGTTGGTTTAAACCGAGCCAGTAGGCATGGAACCTTGCTAGGGTTCAAGCCGGTGGTCGAGCTTAAAGAGGCCAAGTTTAAGCTTGAACCTCATGACGGGTAAACTTTTAGGGGGTTCAAAGTCAGCTTGGGTGGTGAAATGGACTTTTGATCTCCACGCTTTCGTTTATAAGCACCTGTTGGAGCTTAGGTGACGGAGCTTTAAGCTTCACCCATGGATTGAAGTATCCTGTCTTGATCCCGCCCCTATTCAGAAGGGTACATGTTTAAAAAGCCATCGGGGATTGAAATGGGCTTTACATCCCATTGGGAGCTTTGAGATTGATGGTTTGATCTTGGCTGGTAATATACACCTCCGAAAAGGTCAAACTATGGGAAGGCATGGATTCATTTTTGGCAAAGGATCTGTTGAAGAAAGTATAGGGATAAATGGATCCAGCGGTTTGGAGATTTCCATCCGGGAACTTTATATCTACCACTTGCTTGCTCCATATGGTAGATCCTGCTACAGCTACTGAGCAGGTTCAACATTATTGGAGCATCTATACTTTTTCTTGGATGTTTTAAAGGGGGTTGGCAATGTTTATTGGGACGGTTGAAGCTGGCAGAGAAGAGTTTACGGGACGGGGAAATGATTTTCAAACAGTTTGCTTTGAGTTGGAACCTGATCGTTTAATGGTGCTCCACTTCTATTAAAGTGGGGGGATATCGTTGGGAAGCGTCAGGCATTTCAGAGAAATCAATCCGCTGGGGATTCCTGAGACGCGGATCGGGTACAGCTTAGGCCGGTTCAAAGGAACTCTTGTGCGTGAGGCAAGGAACTTCCATGAGACCGGGTTGAAGAGCACAGTGCACGAGAGGGATTCACCGAAATCGATGACAAAGCGGTTAGTTTCAGTGGCTTTGATTTGGATCAACCTAGGCTTGTTGCTTTTCCGCTTCTTTTGAAGGCTGGCACCCCACCTTTCCCTTCTGTAGTGGAGATGTAACTGGCATGCCTCGTTCTCAAAGCAGTCGTAATCACTAGTGATGGGCTGGGATCCATTCCACCAGAATCCCATGGACTGAAACCCTTTTATAGTTTGACGGTAGGATGTCTGAGCAATGCTCTGGTGATGGCGTCTGAAATCAAGGGGACTCCCGCTCCAAAACAGTCCCTCTTCAAGGACCATGGTTCTAACCCCAACCAATCCAGTTTGGTTCAAAGATATGGTGGTAGATCCAAAGATGGGGAAGATACTTGCTGAGGAAATACATCTAAAAACTATAACCAGTGTAGTGAAAACCATAGGTGAATCAATCCATGTAGCAACCCTTTATAGTTCACACAATCCTTGCACAGTTACGACACATTAAAAAATTAACTCGTTCTTTGCAAGGGTATACTGTATCCTAGCAAGTGTGGCTCTGGCAAAGGTTCACGTTGACCCCATACATCTGCTTAGCTTGCATTGCAGATCAAAATTCAATATTCTTGGAAATTCAAGAATAAGCTGTCTACCATCCCAAATAGGAAGAGGAGTTCCAGTCCTCACAGCTAATATTTCCTAATTGCCTATACTAAAGGTTCCCCTATAGAAAAGGCTGCGCACTTGAGTTGAAATCTAAACCAATCCGCTGAGGCACCTGGGAGTAAAGAAGCAATGAAACTATCCTTATGCATGGACATGTTACTTTGCTATAACAAGCAAGGAGTTGGATTGGGAAAAGCTACCGCAGAAAATCTGTCCAAAGATTCAGTGACTAAAATTCCCAGTTTCTGCCAGAAGTTTATACACGACAATACCCAATAAGAATCGAGAACCATCCGCTTTAGATTTAATAAATTTTTAATGTATATTGAATCCGGAAATTATGTCAGCCAACTCCGACTTAAATCTTAGTTCCCTGGGGTCTATTTGTTGAAGCGATTTAATCACAACAGCTTGGATATTTTTGATTGGGTTTTATAACAGCCCGCTTAACAGCTCCCACCAAAGCCAAAAACCCCTGATTCATAAACTAAACCCCTCATTTGCTGGTAAACTTCATACGTCTATTCATTTATAATTATGGGGATGCTTCAACTCTCGGCTTCTTCAGCAATTCCATAACCTCATGAGTCAACTCCACGGCACAGGTGTAGTCTGCAGCTGGTTAACCTTGGGATCGGTTAACGAGAAACCATCCCTCCAGATCAATCCAAGGTCCAGTAGGGTTGGACACTATCTATCTCTAATGAACTGTTTACTTGATTAAGCTACCAGTGGAGATCTTTTTCATGCCCTAGTCTATTCCGGATATAATAGTTGACCCCCAGCTATATTCACTTTGATTGAACCATAAACTTATAATTAAAATATATATAGGGTATATCTATATTCCATAGTATCCTTGCCATACCCCGAGGGTTCCGCCCAAGATTCCCCCATCTTTAACCGTAACATTCCCCAAGCTGAAGGGGTTTAGAGGGTTTTGATCGGATCCAACTTTACCAAATAGAACTAGCCTTGCCTGCCGCAACCCTAACCAGGGGGTACAGTTCCTAAAACTGGCCGGATCACCCGTAACAAACCGCTCGTAAACCTTGGAATCAGTCCCAGGTTAACCCCCAACCTGACCATAATACCAGCCAGGGGGATCCCCGTTAGGGAAGGTCTACTCTTCACCCAGCACGAAAAAGTTAGGTACGGCGGCAACTTTTTCAGGAGTAACCGCCAGGGCCAAGGTATGCTATCCGAGGTGGTAAATTGCACTCCCCCCAAACCCTTAGCCGAAACTATATCAAAAAAAAGAATAGGGAGACCAGGCCATCGGGGATAGAACAAACGAGATGCCCAATACCAATATCAAGCATATACTTCTTGGAAGGGTATAGAACAAGCTGCCGGGGAAATCTTAAGAAGGGGATGGCAATTTATCCGTACCGGTTTTAGAGACTATACAGGATCACCAGGTGCCACATACCGTCCATGCATGGCAGCCAGGGGGCTTATCCCAGCAACCCTCCCTCTTAGGGTTCAAAAGGGGTAGGACATGCCATTTCGAAAACGGCACTTCGATTTATGCCATCTCGAATTTAATTTGAGATGGCGTTTTTTATGTTAGTGATTTTGAATCACAAAAAAATAAAATAAACAATAGAATAGTTAAAATTTACATATACCTTTATAATGCGGTATCTCAGATTTACACCATCTCAATTCTGTCACTTCAAGCCAGATTAATTTAATCTTATTTCGCTAACTTTATTTACATATGAAATCACTTAGTGTGGGGCGTGTTTACGCTATCTTGACTTTACGTCATTTTGAATCACGCTATTTATCTTACACTAAAATAAGCTTATAACCAAACTAAAATAAAGCCTGTGGTATAGTGCCAGAAGATGTTCCTATAGTATTAATCTAAGACACTTATACTAAGAACAACCTAAATAGACACCCCTATGATAGTCCTTCTAGTGATTATCATTGCTGGGTAAAAAAACCAGTTTTGTTATATGTAATTTATAGCTTTATTATACATGGATACATTGATAAGGGAATCCCCAATAAAATATTTTAATAGTAATTTTAATATGGAAGGGGGTGATTACGCCATTTTGATTTACATCACTTCAAATTCCACCAAGTTTCATATCACCCAATTGATTTGATGCGCACAATGGATAAGGGAAAATAAGGGGAAATTACCTATGACACAAGGCTACGCTATATCAAATTCCCCACCACAATTCTTGCTTTCCACTTTTCAAAAGTACATATTCACATCTAAAATCACTTAAGCAAAAAATGTAAGAAAACATATAAAACTTTGCAAATATATATATTTTGATCTCCTCTAAACAACTGAGTACTTTTTAACCCCAGTTGTATAAGCTAGTTTTTGAGAAATTCAAGTTTTACTCTTTGGCCCAGTTGAGGTAGCTCCACCGTAGATTTTTTAATTTAATAAAAAATGGTCAAAAACACTACGTTTTTGAGCTACAGCACCTCAATTATGTCACTTCAAAAACGCCATTTTGAGAGCAAGTTTTCAGTCAAAACTCAAAGTTTTGCCTACTTGCGTTACTAATAAAAAATATTTTTACAGAATAAAAACCTTTGATTTTTGATGGTATATATTTTTTGATCTCTGCTACAATTCTGTGCAAAAAAATTGATACTTTTACATTAAAGATATTCTCATTTTTCTCTTTAAAACCAACCCCCAAATGGCTCATATGTTGATGCTAATTCACTTTTAGATGCCTTCCAAGTCAACTGCCAAAGCTGCGCCCAAGGCCTCCAAGGCCTCAAAGTCTAAAATCACTCTGCCCAAGGCCAAAAAGTCCAAGACAACCCCAAAGGAGCAGCCTTCTAAGGCCAAAGCTCCCCCCAAGACCCCAACTCCATCACCTGAACAAGAGGGAAACAGTCCTACCCCTCCCCATTCTCCATTTGTTTACTCCCCCTTTGATCCTCAAGAGAAGTTGTTCAACTTGAATTGCCATTCTGACCCCACTTCAGAGCCTGAGGATGAAGAGGGGCAGGAGCCTGGTGCTCCTGCAGATGACCAAATTGAGCTCTGGGATCTTAACTCCATCCGCAATGTATGAAACCAAAATGGCACCTTTGCTGTGCCAACAACGTACCCTATCAGCTATCCAATTATGACTAAGAAAGGGCTGCCGGCTTTGTCTACAAGGGTTACAGCTTCAGCTGCAATGATGAGAAGAAACCTGTCACAGTAAGTTCCATAATGCCGGGTATTGTCTGTCCAAGTAAGAAGGCGCGGAAGGCCAGAAAACCTGTATCAAAATTGACCAAGTTAACGGATTTAAACCAAACGGTTGATTGGAAATGGGTCACGGCTGCTCCAGTATGCCAGCTGAAACCAGCTCCCCCTTGTAAACTGACGTTGATAAATCAACGTAATATGAGGATCACCCAATATAAGCTCATTAATTGGAATGGTTGTCAGAAACAGGTCACACAAGGGTTCTTTGCAACCTGGACTATATACTTACTTGAAGATGCCAAAGAAATAGGAGATCAAGACTCAGGTGGTATTGCTTAGTCAATTTTTCTGATATATGTTGAATAATTTTCCCTGTTTCAACTCTAAGAGTTGAGTCCTCCTAAATTTACTCAATAAAAATCAATTATCCCAAGTTCTAATTTTAAATTTTAAAAATTCATCCTGTGCTTGGGTTGTTGCGGTATATCCTGTACAATCTGATTCTGAACAGAATCATTTCAGGAAGATGGGACCCAGCATCGGGAACTTTGTTGTTGGCGCTGCAAAATGTTAATTTCATGCCAGCCAATTTTGTAGCTCCTCCCTCCATTCCTGAAGATGAAAATTGGGTCACTTCTCAATGCCCAGAATTCTACGCTGAAGATGCATTGATGCTTTCCCAGGTCATTTATCTTGGTTTACTCTGGTTAGGATTGATTCTTCTACTTAATCCTGGAGTTACAATTGGAAATTTTACAAAACGGTATTTGAAGCTGTGTTGGTGGTTAATCATTAATTCTATGTGGATTTGGGTGGTTATTCCCCATCATTTAGAAACGGCATCATATTATCCAGTTATTTCTGTTACAAAACTCATCCACCAACATCACTTCAAATGTGATAACGTTGGCTGCCCTGCAAGGCTCACCACTTATGGGTTTACAAGATTCAAAGCCCTAACTGTTAACCACAACTGCACCAAGCCTTTTCACCTCTCTATCAAGTTATCTGCTGGTTTCTTTGCCAGGTGATCCCAACCACAAAGGATCAAACTGCAACTGAGGCCGTCAATCATGCGCTCCTTAATTTAAATGATACCCAACTAGCAACTGTTGGTGGCACCTCAAAACTACAGAGATATCTCACTGATCAGAGATATGCTCTGAGCACTGAAGGCGGCAGTGCAAGCTCCATTGACCAATTGATCATTACAGATGTCAAAACTGCAGGCTCAACCTGCCAGCAAGGTTCTAACCAAGAAGGTTTGTGACCCGCAATCTGATTACCCGGTCAATTGAAGCCAGACTAGGAAGTCAACTTGAATGACCAAATCCAACAAAATGAACAGATGAGGATCCCGTATTGTGGATACCTCATTTTAGCGCTTGACTTGTTATCAGGATCAAGCCACCCCCTTCTGCCATCCAACTGTGTGATCAAAAATCATGTTCCTGTTATCCTTGATTCACATTGACTATATAATCACTATCTCTCAATAAAGATTATTATCTAGCTTCTAAATATTTTCCCCCTTGTAACTCTGCTAAAACAGCACAGTTACAGCATTGGTAGCACAGGTAGGTTCTCCATCTACCTTATCTTTAAAAATTATTTTTGTTACCCGTACTTGCCGCGGCCAACAAATCCTCAATAGAATCATGTCTGGCCTCCCACCCAATTGGACTCTGTACACTCCTGGTGCCGAGATACCCAATGGCTTTGTCCTGTCCCAGAACAGGGTGATTCCACTACCCACCTTCAGCGCTATGTCTGCACTGGGTTTCTTTCAGGCTCCTTCCTTGATTCTGCAACCAGCTGATGAAAACACCATGCCCACCTACGTAGCCCAAAGACTACAGACCCTGCCTTGGAACCTTTTGCCAGGGCCAATAACAACAACACGGCTGCATGGATCCAATCTGCCAAGAGCAAGCTGGTCCAGATGGAATGCCCACAGTGTTGTAACTGTGCTGTTCTAGCACAGTTACACGGGGAAAAATATTTAGAAGCTAGATAATAATCTTTATTGAGAGATAGTGATTATATAGTTCATGTAAATCAAGGATAACAGGAACAAGATTGGTGATCACACAGCTGGATGAAAGAAAGGGGTGGCTTGATCCTGATAATGAGTCAAGTGCCAAATTGAGGTATCCACCATAAGGGATCATCATCTATTCATGTTGTTGGATTTGGTAATTTGAGTTGACTTCCTATTCTGGCTTTGGGTGACTGGATAATCAGATTGCGGGTCACAAACCCACTTGGTTAGAGCCTTGCTGGCAGGTGAGCCTACAGTTTTGACACCCCCACCAACTGAAGGTTGGCCTCCTCTGGGGGCAGGTTGTCAGGGAGGTTGTCAGGAGCCCAGGCGCCGTATTGGTCTAATGTTGTTTGGTAGCGGGTAGGACAGTCTTGCATTGTTTTTGTCTTGCTTTACAGGTTCTTAGGCATCATGGTGGAGGACTTTGTCTTGTTTGTGTTTTCCAAGCCCTTGCACGAGGTAAGTGTTATTGTTGTTTACCTTCAGAATGATTGCTGGCCCTACTTTTTCAGGTTGTAACTTGCTCTTGTCAACGTTCATGACCCATACTTTGTCCCCAACTTCATGTCTATTGCGGATGGGGACAAGCATCTTCTGTAGACGTTCATTCTTTTTGGCTGTTTGCTCGCTGTTAGCCTCTATTACTTGAGGATCTGAGCAAGGGGAGACTTGACTTGGAATCTCCTGTTTGGGTCCTGTCAATGCTTGAATGATATTTGGCTGTGTGCTGTATATCAGTTCAAACGGGCTTTTTCCAGTGGATCTGTTCACTTGGGTTCAGCACACAAGTAATGCAGTTGGTAGCTGCTTATACCAGTCTTCAGGTCTCCCAGCAGTGAGTTTGGCTAGGGCTTGCACGAGGCTACCATTAAGCCACTCTACACGTCCATTGGCCTGTGGGTGGCATGGTGTTGTTATGGTGTGTTTGACCCCATTTCTGGTGAGGTATACATTTGTGTCTTGGGAGGTCAATTCTTTGTCTCCATTGGTTATCAGGAGTTCTGGCTTTCCAAACTTGCTGATTATTTCTTTGCCAATAAATTGTTGAACATCATTGTCAGTGTGTGCCTTCACTGCTTGGGCTACTGGCCATCTTGTTGCAAAGTCAATGGCGGTGATGATGTATTTTTTGTCATTGTGCTTTCCTGGCATAGGGCCAACGATGTCAAGAGCCCATACTTTGAAAAGTAGTTGTGTGCGAATGGAGAGTACTGACTTTGGTGGGGTTTTGCTTATGGCAAACTTTTTGTATACCTCACATTGGTCTAGAACTTCCTGGACATTGCGGTATAAGGTTGGCCACCAGGCTTTATGCTTAGGAACTCATATAGATTTCAGCTCTTGGTATGTCCAAGATCTCTGTGGTAGCAAAGAATAGTGTCAATTTGCTGATGTGTGGGGATGTAGGGAATGGTTGTACCATCTTTCATTTTTCTGTGAAGGGTCCCGTATACGTCAGAAAAGAGGTGTTCATTCTTGATGACCGTTTCTTTGGTTATGTTGGTGGTGCAGCAGGGAACCCTTTGTCTTTTGACGTAGCACTAAGAGAGGCCAGTCTGGGTTGAGCCCATTCTCTCTTCTTGAAGCACGGACATTTAGCCAGCACAGGGCGTCTGCTATGGCAAGCTTGGCCTTAGGCTTATACTGGATGAGCATGTTAAATCTCTCCAATAGTTTCATCCACCGCGCTTGGTGGCGCAATAGATTTGCTTGAGTCTTGAAATAGATGAGTGACTTGTGATTGGTTAGTGCTGTGAATTCTTTCCTGGCGTTCTAGGTAGCAACGCCGCTTGACTAGGCAGTGCACAATAGCCAGCAGTTTCTTGTTGTGGATAGGGTATTGACACTTGCCATCTGTCAGTTTTTGCTATTCATAGGCTACAGGCAGGAAGTCACCGTCACTATTCTTAATTTGTAGTACTGCCTCAATGGATGTATCAAGGCGTTGGTTTCCATCTGGTTTTCCTGTCATGTTTGGGGTATTGTAGGATGGGAGCTGTCGTGAGCTTTTCTTTAAGCGTCTAAAACAGAGGTCTCGTTGGGGGGTCCATACAAACTTAGACTTGGTGCCTATTATGGCGGATAAAGGTGAAGTCAAGACGCCACAGTCAGGTATAAAGTGTCGTACATAGGGCATCATTCCCAAGAAGGTGCGGAGATCCAACTTATCCTTGGGGGTGGTGTCTTGCAGATGACATGTATCTTTTCACTGTTGGGTTTGATGCCGTCTTTTGAGACTATGTGTCCCAAGAAGGGTAGTTGCTCTTGGAAGAACTGGCATTTGGAGGGCTTAACCAACAGTTTGTGTTGTACCAAGGTCACAAATACTTCCTCCAGGTCTTTGTGGTGTTGTTCCACCAAGTGGCTGTAGACAATAATGTTGTCCAGGTACACTAGCCATGTTTGCCTATGTGGGGCGTGAACACTTTGTTCATGAAGGTTACAAAGGTAGACGGGGCATTGGTCATGCCAAAGTTGAGATCCAAACATTTTTAGGAACCATATTTAGTGCAGAAGGCTGTTTTAGGAATGTCTTCCTCCTTGATACAAATATGATTATAGCCTGAAGTTAGATCAATCTTGGAGAAGACAGCGGCACCTCCCAAGGCATCAAAGAGGTTGTCAATCAGTGGAAGTGGGTAAAAATTCTTAATGGTATTTTTGTTTAGGGCGCAGTAGTCTGTGACCAGGCATAAGGTACTGTCCTTTTTTAGCCACAAAGAATATGGCAGCCCAAAAAAGGGAGACTGTGAGGGGCAGATAAGTCCTTTTTCCAATGCCTCCTTGAGATAGGCGCGTAGGGCGTTATCCTTGTTTGGGGTCAGCCTGTAGATAGGGCGTGCCTTGGGTACAGCCCCCTTGAGTTGGATGGAGTGTTGGATATGCTTCTCAGAGGGCAGCCCAGGTAACGCTTCCTTAAAGATTTCTGGATGGCAGGCCACAATGTTGCAGTCCTGAGATGTGGAGGTATCCTGGTGTTCTTTGAAGTGTATGATCTTGTACTGGGAGGAGTCCCAGTCAATTGTCTTAAGGTTCTCTTTTTTTCCAGGGTCTCTGTGATGCGCACAAAGAGGTGGTTGCATAGGAGTTGGTCCAATGAGTCAGGGTAGATCTGGCAGTTGACGCCTTCACATTTGATGGTCAACACTGAGGTTGCCCAGTCTACGTGAGGGTTGTTTTTCCGTAACCAGACTAGTCCCAGTACAATGTCAAGCTTAGGGAAGTCAATGTCGGGACCTTGGATGGTGGAGTAGAGGTTCTCAAGCATGACAGAGAAGGGAGCAGTTTCTTTTGTCACAGTTATGTGGAGTTTGTCAGCCAGGACCACATTTTTAATCCGCAAAGGATTAGTGGCCAGCTTGAACTTATCCACAAAGCTACTGTTGACTAGGGTTTAATCTGCACCCAAGTCCAGGAGTGCTGAGCCTGTGTAACTACAAAAGCGGAAAGAATAGGATATCAATTTATTGGGATGTCTGACAATGGTGTATAGTACTGGGTCCTCAGAGGGCACTTGGATTGTTGGGCATTGGTCTATGTCCTTGGGTTGGTATTCATTGTTGGGCAAGTCAGGAGTTGCGTGGGGAGAGCTTGGCTCACTTAATGCTCTCCCTGGGATTTTCCCCTCATCTTGATTGCCTTGCATGGCAGTGATACAGAAATAGGTACAATTTGACTGGCCATTGTTCCCATTCCCAAGTCCACTTGAGTTTGTGGGTCTATGGTTGGTGTTATTCCTCTTGTTTCCAGGGGGTGGTTGAGTGGAGTGCCCACCTGTGTGGGAATCCTTGGGTCTCTCTTGTTTTCCCGTTTGTGCCTTATGGAGGGTGTTGGAGGTTTGCTCTGCTTTCTCTGCTTCACGGTACAAGCTTTGCAGGTTGATCATCTGGTCCAGGTTTACATGCCTCATCACATGCAACTTGAGGGTGTCATAGTACATGAGGTGTGTGGCTGGAGTGTCAAAAGCCATGTCAGATGGTGCTAAAAGTTGGAGTTCCTTGTAGGCGCGGGTGAGTTCTTCAATGGTGCCTGTCTGTGTTAGTTCTTTACTTGGTGTATTATTATGAGCGCTGTATCTTTAAGCATGAATCTTGTCAGTAAGTCTTGCTTAAAGGTATCCCAGCTCTTGTCAGTGTGCTCTTTGTGCCATTTGTTGAACCAAGTGCCAGCGTCATGGGTCAGGCAAATGGAAATCTCTGCAATCCAAAATTGTTGTTGGCATTCCATCTGAGCCAGCTTGATCTGGGCAGACTGGATACATGCGGCAGTGTTGTCAATGTGGGCCCCAAAAAAGGGTTCCTAGGCGGCATTTCATAGCCTATGCTCTACATAGGCAGGCATGGTGGTTTTATTGGCTGGTTGTGGCATCAATGAGGGAGCCTAAATGAAACTTTGCACTGACATGGCGTTGAAGGCGGGTAGCGGGATTACCATGTTTTGGTATAGGACAAAATCATTGGGTATCTTGGTACCAGGAGTATACAGAGTCCAGTTGAGTGGGAGGCCAGATATGGTTCTATTGAGGATTTGTTGGCCGTGGCGTGTGCGGGCAACAGGCAGAATTTTTCAAGATAAGGTAGGATGGTGAATCTACTTTTGCTACCAATGTTGTAACTGTGCTGTTCTAGCAGATTTACATGGGGAAAATATTTAAAAGATAGATAATAATCTTTATTGAGAGATAGTGAGTATATAGTTCATGTGAATCAAGGATAACAGGAACAAGATTGGTGATCACACGGCTGGATGGAAGAAGGGGGTGGCTTGATCCTGATAATGAGTCAAGCGCCAAATTAAGTATCCATCATAAAGGATCATCATCTTTTCATGTTATTGGATTTGATAATTTGAGTCAACTTCTTAGTCTGGCTTCAGGTGACCAATATACAGATTGCGGGTCACAAACCCGCTTGGTTGGAACCTTGCTGGCAGGTTGAGACTGCGGTTTTGACAACAGCAATTTTGGATTTCAGAAATCTCCATTTGCCTGACCCATGACGCTGGCACCTGGTGCAACAAATGGTACAAAGAGCACACTGACAAGAGCTGGGATACCTTTAAGCAACACTTCCTGGCAAGATTCATGCTTAAAGATACAACGCTCATAATAATACACCAAGTAAAGAACTAACACAGACATGCACCATTGAAGAACTCACCCGCGCCTACAAGGAACTCCAACTTTGAGCACCATCTGACATGGCTTTTGACACTCCAGCCACACACCTCATGTACTAAGACGCCCTCAAGTTGCATGTGATGAGGCATGTAAACCTGGACCAGATGATCAACCTGCAAAGCTTGTACCGTGAAGCAGAGAAAGCAGAGCAAACCTCCAACACCCTCCATAAGGCACAAACAGGAAAACAAGAGAGACCCAAGGATTCCCACACAGGTGGGCTCTCCACTCAACCACCCCCTGGAAACAAGAGGAATAACACCAACCATAGACCCACAAACTCAAGTGGACATGGGAATGGAAACAATGGCCAGTCAAATTGTACCCATTTCTGTATCACTGCTACACAAGGCAATCAAGATGAGGGGGAAAATCCCAGGGAGAGCATTAAGTGAGCCAAGCTCTCCCCACGCAACTCCTGACTTGCCCAATGATGAGTAACAGCCAAGGACGTGGACCAGTGCCCAATGATCCAAGTGCCCTCATAGGACCCAGTACTGTACACTATTGCCAGACATCCTAATAAACTGATGTCCTATAATTTCTGCTTTTGAAGTTACACAGGCTCAGCACTCCTAGATTTGGGTGCAGATTAAACCCTAGTCAACAGTAGCTTTGTGGATAAGTTCAAGCTGGCCACTAATCCTTTGCGGATTAAAAATGTGGTCCTGGCTGACAAACACCACATAACTGTGACAAAAGAAACTGCTCCCTTCTCTGTCATGCTTGAGAACCCCACTCCACCATCCAAGGTCCCGTCATTGACTTCCCAAAGTTTGACATTGTACTGGGACTAGACTGGTTACAGAAAAACAATCTTCACGTAGACTGGGCAACCTCAGTGTTGATCATCAAGTGTGAAGGAGTCAATCACCAGATCTACCCTGACTATGTGAGCCAATTCCTATGTGACCACGTCTTTGTACGCATTACAGAGACCCTGGACAAGAATAAAAACCTGAAGTCAATTGACTGGGACTCCTGCCAGTCTAAAATCATATATTTCAAATATCACCAGGATACCTCCACACCTCAGGACCGCACAATTGTGGCTCATCATCCAGAAATCTTCAAGGAAGCGCTGCCCAGGCTGCCTGGGCTGTCCCCTGGTAAGCATATTCAACACTCCATCCAACTCAAGGGGGCTGTACCTAAGGCACACCCCATCTACAGGCTTATCCCAAACAAGGACAACACCTCCACAACTATCTCAAGGAGGCATTGGAAAAGGGACTTATCAGCCCCTCACAGTCTCCTTTTTGGCCGCCGTATTCTTTGTGGCCAAGAAGGATGGTACCTTATGTCTGGTCACAGACTACTGAGCCCTAAAAAAAGTTACCATTAAGAATTGTTACCCACTATTACTGATTGATAACCTCTTCAGTGCCAAAGAGGAGCCACAGTCTTCTCCAAGATCAATCTGACAGCAGGCTACAACCAGATTTGCGTCAAGGAGGAAGACATCCCCAAAACAGCCTTCCACACTAAATACAGCTCCTACAAATATGTGGTACTCAACTTTGGCATAAAAAATGCCCCATCTTTCTTTGTAACCTTCATGAAAAAAGTATTTGCTCCCCACATAGGCAAGCATGCCCTAGTGTACCTGGACAACATTATTGTCTATAGCCCCTTGGTGGAACAACACCACAAAGACCTCAAGGCAGTCTTTGCTACCTTGGCACAACAAAAACTGTTAGCCAAGCCCTTCAAGTGCCAGTTCTTCCTCAAGCAACTACCCTTCCTGGGACACATAGTCTCAAAGGACGGCATCAAGCCCAACAGTCAAAAGATACAGGCCATCTGCAAGATGCCATCAACCAAGGATAAGTCGGAACTCCATACCTTCTTGGGAATGGTGGTCTATGTCATGAATGACATTTCAATACTTGCATTGAAAACCCAAGAGTTGAACCCCAGCCCCCTGAAGGCAGATCAAATCCCCAGGACAGTCCAGGACCCGCCAATCTAATAAGCCACAGACTCAAATTGTTGAATTACTTTGCAGCCCGCCGGTCTAATACTGAAGATTCCCTGAATGGTTGCCAGATTGCCACCTAACCAGCACCACTGAAGACCCATGCCTACGCAGGTGATGTGGTCTGCCTAAAGGAGGCTGGGGAAAGACCCACTTCTAGCCCTGCCAACAAACACCAGCTGTTGCCAGTTGCCAGTCCAAAAAAGTATTGCAATTGACCAGCTCAGGTGACATGGTGAACAACGGCGGCAAAACAAAACATTGCCACTTCTGTTCCTAAGAGCCAGTCCAGCCAAGACCCTCCAAACCGGTGCCACTGGGGGCCTAGACCTACGCAGAAGCTGTGGCATGGACAAGACTCACTATTAGCCCTGCCAATAAGCACCCACTGCTTCTTGTTCCTAGTCCAGAAAGGGGAATGCAATTAGGCTGCTCAGTTGACATGGTGAACCAAAGCAGCAAAATTAAGCATTCCTGTTTGCCAGAGAGTGCCTGACCAGGACTTGATGCCCTCTAGACCCCAAGCCAAGATTCATGCCCTATTGGCAAACCGCCCATGGACCCAAAGCCTGCAAAAGGCAAAGAAGTAAATTTACATGGTATAAAAATGCTGGCAGTGTGGGGATTACTACATTGTCATTTTTTGATAATAAAGATTATGAACCTTTGGTTTGAACAAATCTTACCCTATCTAATCTTAGTGATCTTCCATCTTAATTCTGGCCAAGTAGACAACCAGGCCACTGCCCCCTCCAGAGACCAACCTGCCAAATTGCCCCAGGCATTATACCGTCCCCCAGGAGCCCCCTTTGGACCTGTGCACTTTACTGAATACCCACCCAACCTGGCCTATTTGGAGTACAACTTGAAAACTATCCTCATTGCCAACCCCTTGGCAAGGACTAGAGAAACCAAATACATAGGATGCAAATGAAAGAGGATTGAGATACCACCCTTTTTGTTCAAAGACAAGTACAACTACCTACCAGCGTACTTTGTTCCCATGATTCTGCCCTTAACCCCTAAACCAGACCGCCCACTGGAACCCCCTGCCGCAGCCGAGACCACCTCTACCCAACTTTTTGGAGTACTCTATATTACTTTGACAGGATTGATGGATTCCATGGTCCCCAAATCTGGACCCTGGTCCTTGCTTGGGCAATATTTATCTTATATTATCAAGTTAGCACCCATTCCTTGGTGGGCCTTATTGGCCAGCTCGGCCGCACCTCACCCCAAGCCGCCCAATGCCTCTACCTATGACTGGCCTCCTGACAGCCTATGTACGCTGCTTCATACCTGACTTTGGTGTTTTGACTGGCCCCTTATCCGCCATAGCAGGCGCCAAATCTAAGTTTGTATGGACTCCCCAACATGACCTCTGTTTTAGACGCCTCAAGGAGAAACTCACAACAGCTCTCATCCTGCAATACCCCAAATGTGAAGGGGAATACCAAATGGAAACTAAAGCCTCAGATGCATCCATTGGGGCAGTACTACAAATTAAGAATAGTGACAGTGACTTCCTGCCTGTAGCCTACAAGTCACGCAAACTGACAGATGGCAAGTGTTGATACCCAATCCACGACAAAGAACTGTTGGCCATCATACACTGCCTAGTCAAATGGCGCTGTTACCTGAAACGGTAGGAAGAATTCATATTATTAACCGACCACAAGTCGCTCATCTATTTCAAAACTCAAGAAAATCTGTCGCGCCGCCAAGCCCGCTGGATGGAGTTACTAGACAGGTTTAACATGCTCATCCAGTACAAACCTGGGGCCAATCTTGCCATGGCAGACACCCTGTCCCTCCTGTATGTCTGTGCTTCAAGAGGAGAAAATGGGCTTGATCCAGACTGGCCTCTCTTAGTACTACAAACAAAAGATAAAGGTTTCCCCCCAGCACAACCAACATAACAAAGGAAACAGTTATCAAAAATGAACACCTATTTGCTGACGTATATGGGACCCTACACAGAAAAATGTCTGATGGCACAACCATTCCCTACATCCCCACACACCATTAGTAGACACCATCCTATGCTATCACAGAGACCTTGGACATACCAAGAGCCAAAACCTATATGAGTTCCTTAAGCATAAGGCCTGGTGGCCAACCTT
This sequence comes from Entomophthora muscae, assembly GCA_014839935.2. Classification (NCBI taxonomy): domain Eukaryota; kingdom Fungi; phylum Entomophthoromycota; class Entomophthoromycetes; order Entomophthorales; family Entomophthoraceae; genus Entomophthora; species Entomophthora muscae. The sequence continues at coordinate 163,003 of QTSX02005801.1, forward strand.
ATATTGCAATGTTCAGGAAGTCCTAGCCCAATGTAAGGTATACAAAAATTGCCAAAAGCAAAACCCCTCCAAAGTCAGTACTTCCCATCTGCACACAACTACCTTTCAAAGTATGGGCTCTTGACATTGTTGGCCCCATTCCAGGAAAACACAATGACAAGAAATACATCATCACTGCCATTGACTTTGCTAAAAAATGTCCAGTAGCCCAAGCAGTAAAGGCACACACTGGCAACAATGTACAACAACTTATTGGCAAGGAGATAATCAGCAAGTTTGGAAAGCCAGAACTCCTGATAACCAATGGAGGGAAAGAATTAACCTCCAAAACTATCAATGCATACCTTGCAAAAATGCGGTCAAACACACTGTAACAAAGCCATTCCACCCACAGACCAATGGATGTGTAGAGTGGCTTAATGATAGCCTTGTGCAAGCCTTATCCAAACTCACTGCTGGGAGACCTGAAGACTGGTATAAGCAGCTACTGCTGCATTACTTGTGTGTCAAACCCAAGTGAACAGATCCACCGGAAAAAACCTGTTTGAACTGGTATACGGCACACAGCCAAATATCATTCAAGCATTGACAGGACCTAGACTGGAAATTCCAAGTGAAGTCCCCCACGCTCAGACCCTCACGTTGTAAAGGCTAACAGCAAACAAACAGTGAAGTAGAATGAACGTCTACAAAAAACCTTTGTCCCCATCTGCAAGAGACATGAAGTTGGGGACAAAGTTTGGGTCATGAATGTTGACAAGAGCAAACTACAACCCAAGAAAGTTGGGCCAGCAATCATTCAAAAGGTAAATGACAATAACATTTACCTTGTGCAAGGGCTTGGAAGATGTAAGCAAGACAAGACCCTACACCATGATTGTCTGAGACCCTGTAAAGCAAGACAAAAACAATGAAAAACTGCTCTGCCCACTACGGAACAACAATTAGTCCAATACCGCGCCCGGACTCCTGACAACCTCCCTGACAACCTGCCCCCAGAGGAGGCTGACCTTCAGTTGGAGGGGGTTTCAAAACCGCAGGCTCAACCCGCCAGCAAGGTTCCAACCAAGCGGGTTTGTGACCTGCAATCCAATTACCCTGTCACTCAAAGCCAGACTAGGAAGTCAACTTGAATTACCAAATCCAACAACATGAAGAGATGAGGATTCTTTATGGTGGATACCTCATTTTGGCGCTTGACTTATTACTAGGATCAAGCCACCCCCTTCTGCCATTCAACCGTGTGATCAACAATCATTTTCCTGTTATTCTTGATTCACATTGACTATATAATCACTCTCACAATAAAGATTATTATCTAGATTCTAAATATTTTTCCCCTTGTAACTCTGCTAAAACATCACAGTTACAACACTGAGGAGCAAAAACTATCTTGCCATGAGGAGAGAATTCTTCTTCATGATGATGGTCAACATGCCCTAGAATGTATCATCTACTTTGCAACAAGCCAGGATCTGTGTAACCTCCTCAAGTGCAAAACCTGGCTTGAAGAGGGAACTTTATCAAACTTCCCAAAGCTCTTCAGTCAGCTTTGGAATATCCATGGGCAGATTGGAAATCTTATCTTTCCCCTGGTCTTTTTTTCCTCCCAAATAAGAAGCAGAAAACTTATGTCCGGGCACTCACAATTTTAAAGGCCAAACTGGATGAAATACTCCCAACTATTGAAGAGGAACCCAAGGAGACTAGAAGGCACAAGAAAAAATCCATCTCCCAAGAAGAAGAAGCTCTCTCCCCAACCAACAAAAAGCCAGAAAGCTTCCCTGCCACAAATATCTGGTGGTGGATTTCAAACAGGCTCAGGCAAATGTCTTTATTTGTGTCTTTAAGAGCTCCCCTCAGGGATGCTACTTCCACTTCTGGCAGGCACTCTGCTGCCGCCTCCAAAAGTGCTCTAACCTCCATGAGCTGATCAACTATTAAGGCACCAAAGAAGCCAAGGACGTCTTCAATTGCTTTGCTGCCCTTGCTCTGGTTAGAAAGGAGGAGACAAATGCCTTCTACAACGCCCTCCTCTGCCATCCTTATATCCTTGCCAACCAGGCAGCCTTTGCGCCCTTTATTGAGTATTTTGAAACTCAATGAATTGGTATCTTTCAAGTCTTACACCACATTAGAAAAGGCGGTGACTCAATCACCTGGAACTGCTATAAGCAGGTCAAAGACAGTTTGATCAAGACCATTTCTTCCCTTGAAGGGTGGCATAGCCAGTTTGCTACAAGGGTTAGGGTTCATAAGCCCAAATTCAATAAGATCATGGTCCACCTCAAAACCCAACAAGCCATCTCTGCCTGCCTCTTTAAGACTGGCATGAAGACCAAGGGTGATCCCCCCCCAAGATGACCAAAGCGGTGAAAAAGTACACTGAAATCAGCAAGGTGGTCCTTGCCTACTATCCCAAGGATAGCAAGCTTGAGCATCTTCAAACCATCTCAGTTGCTCTTTCCACTAATGTTTGAGCCCATTTCCAATAAATAATACTTTATCTTCTCTCTTCTTTCCTTTAATTTTATCATTATTTTAGTTCTATTTAGTATTTGGTACAATTCTATGCTTATTTTAAAGTATAGCTTGTAGTTAAAATAGATGAAAATAGTTGTTTTTGGGATTATTTTAACTTTTGGGCTTTACGCAACTATGTTCTACTAATTGACTCCATTTTTTATTGCAGGCTTATTTTTCTAAGGCTTTTTAAGCCTAGAAATGTTTTTTGAATTTTTATTTTTGGGAATTTTTTGGATAATTTTTGGAGTTCAAAAAATCTAAAATTTTAAAACCGTTTTTTCTTAGTCAAAATGCCGTAAATCAAAATGGCGTTTTTACTATAAAATTGAGATAGCTGAAAATTGAGATGGCGTGTTTCAAGATGGCGTTTTTTGAGATGCCGTTTTTGAAATAGTGTGTCCTACCTCAAAAGGTTCAATCCCATATTAGACAGGCATTCAATAAGAGCACCACCAACTCAACAATCAGTCAGGGAATCACTCAATAAGTTACTTCCCTGGGAGGGAGTAACCAAAGACCTTGCATCATCTCCCCCTGGGGTGCTGGAAGGTGGAACCTTAGAAATTTTCTTGATAGTGTTGGGGATTCAGGCTTGATATTGATCCATCTTCACGTTAGGGTTAGGAAGACAGGAGTTTTACCTTGGGCTGTTCTTGCTTTTCAGAGGCAGATACAGTAATGGGGAATACATTTGAGTTCAGTACAGGTGCCAATCCCTTTGAAAGAGTGGGTGTGGTTTGGTTTAGCCTTCATGAAAATGTCCAGCCCCCTCAACCCTGGTTCTAACCCATATGAGTCATGACCAGCAACCCAGACCTTGGCTCCAACTTGAACCTGTTCTGGGTGGATGGGGATCATTTCTCTATCAACCCTTTCCCTATCTTTAATCTCTCAGTCCTTTCTGTCATGTTGCACAGCAGGCTCACTATCCATTGGTACCTCCTTAGGTAGAGGTGATCCAAGCCCTAACTTAGTACCAAAATTGGCAGGTCTGTGTGGGTAGACAAGCCCAACAGGTGTTTGCCGGTATCATGTTGGGTGGGTGTTGGGCACATCATCAGTGCTGCTGGGAGAATGCCAGCCTGAACCTACCAGGGGTCAGCAGACAGTTCACTGGGACCCTTACAGGACAACTGTCTCATCTCTTGGCTCTCCTGATTGGGTGACAGGGGCTGGTGAGCTCTCTTCCATCTTTGGCACGGCAGATGCTCTTCAGGCACCCATCTGCTTGGAAGCAAGCTTCCCATATGACAGGTGGTTGCAGAGGGGTTAAAGCAGGTCACCAGAGAACCTATGGGGACCTAAAGGCGGGGACCTGTTCCAAGGTGGAAAAGCTCCTCAATTAAGCAGTAACCTCCCAAGAGCAGGCTGTCCCAAGAAGAAGTACACCCCAAGGTAGCTCAAGAGGATGGTGGAAGCCAATGTGGGGAGCCTGTGGCTTGGTTTGGCTTGGCTGACGCTTGATGATCTGAGGTTTCCCTTTGATGGGGGGTTGTGCAGCAGAGGAGTAGCTGCCTACCAAACTCCTGGAACCGTGCGGCACCAGACCTCTCCAAGTACTGAGGGGAAGAGGCGGGACCAGAGTCAGATCTAGTCCCCTAAAGAAATGCTGGCTCTAAAGGCCAGCAACAGAGTTAGCCGCAAGACGCATCCATACCCAAGCAGCTTCTGTAAGGAAGCTGTGGGCAATTCCATGGTGGCAGTGGGAGTGATCTGGATCTAAAAGGGATAGGCTGAATGGGTGGGTGGGTGGAAGACCTTGTTGGTTGAAAAGTCCATAAAGCAAAACTTGTCTGCCTTGTATGGCAGGGTGGCAAGGGAGTGGGTCTGGGGAAGAAAAAACAGGGCATGTTGCAGCATCTACAGTTACTCCCCCAGGGGTAACTAATTCCTCAAGAACCTTGACAAATGATTCCCAACCAATCATTAAGCCAGTGGCAATGAGATGGTTCAGCCATCTATTACAGGGATCAGACTTTTCAAGCCCTAGGCGGGAAATGGCTTGGACAAGCCTGATGACTTGAGAGGAACAGCCACTTGGATAAGCTCTGTGACTACCATGGGTGCATGGACGGTATATGGATTCCCATGGTGCTATATAATACTCTAACCTCATACTAAATAAAGTACCATTCTCTTCTCAACCCCCCCTCTATTTTGGGTTATATACTTACCAGAAGTATATGCTTGACAGGGGCAAGGATTAATGCAGGCGCCTGGGGGATTGGAGCAGATCAGAGCTATAACCATGGGGTCTGCAATTGGTGGGATACACTATCTATAAAGACGCAATCTAGAAAACTTTATCTATAAAACACCATCTAGAAAGACGTCATCTAGAAAATGTGTCCTAAAACACCATCTATAAAGACGTCATTTAGAAAAAGCCATCTAGAAACCCTATGTCAAATTTCTTGCAGAACTGTGTAAAATAACTTAGAAATTAATAAAAACCCCAAAAAATTAAGAATAAAAAGAAAAACATATGGCTAGACTCAAAATAATCCAAAGATTTCAAATCTGCAATAATAATGTGGGATCATCTAGTACCAAATTTAGTGTGCAAATCTCCAAAGTCAACACACCCCAAAACTGTGATATTTCCATATTGAAATTTGCTTTTATGTTTTTATCAATTCACTAAAAATCAAGTAAAAATTAAATGTTTGGAAGTAAAGTATTTAATAGAAGAGTAACTTGATCAGGCTTCAGTCCTAAAAGTCTTTTCAATGCCTTTAAGATGGGTAAGGCAGCCTTCTCTGGTGTAATAGGTCAAAAACTTCTTGGTAACACTTACAAACTTGAACTGCTGATCTGCATGCTTGGATAAAACAGCTTTGCTTTTGATGGCCTGAGGGTAAAGCTGGTCCCCATGTATATACCAGATCTTCAGCTTTTTGATAATCACAATGAATCTGGGCTTCTTTATCTTAACCAGGCAAGAAAATTGATTGTACCAGCCTTCAAGTGATGAGGTGGTCTTAGTTACACTGTCCTTAACCTGATTATTACAGTTCCAGTTAATGGAGACACTACCCTTGCATATATAAAATCATTAATGTAGCATTTTAAAGCTGAAAACCAAATATTACAGATCCTTTTATGATAAGGAATAAAATTAGTATATCAAAAGTGCTTTTTAATGGCTGTGTTACAGAAAGATAGTACTATCAAAGTTGAGTTAATTTGAGTTGATATATTATATATGGTCATAAATTAATACCATACTTTATTCCCAGTTAATAAGGAAAAGGCTTGGATTTATCACATAAAAGTATAATTTATTATTTGATTCCAGATGCCATCTTTCTAGATGCCGTATTTCTAGATGGCATATTTTAGGGTATTGATTAAGTGTTTTTATATTCAAAAAATCTTATTTGGATAACACTCTTTTTATTTCAATTTGTGATAGTGTTTTCTAGATGCCGTTTTTCTAGATGGCATATTAGAAACCAATATGTAAAAAATAACTATTTAATAAAAAAATTTAATTTTGCCAATGTAAATTCTGACCCTATTGAAAATTTTTTCTAGATGGCGTCTTTCTAGATGGTGTCTTTCTAGATGGCGTTTTCTAGATGGCGTATTGCACCCTGCAATTGATTCCCGCCAGGGTATGCTTGCCAAAGCATAGCTGTTCCAGGTAACGCTTACCCAGACCCCACACAGGCCAGCCAAACCTGGGGATTTGACTGTCGCCCCCCCCCACAGGCTTGGCCAAGAAGACAGGCACCAGCAACAGAAGACACCAGACACAGAAATGGGGTGCCAGAAGGTAAGAGCTTGGTTGCGCCATCTGTACCACTGGATCCCAAGTTTGAAGATAGATCTGACTCTCTGACTGGCTGGAATCAAAGGCGTAAGGTACACCTGGTTTAAGCTTGATTTAACTGGATAAATAGCTCCTAGGGGGCTGGCTAAGCCCAAAGGAATAGGGGGTTGGTTCTGCTGATGGGGAGGGGATGAATTTTTTGATAGTTAAGGTATAGGGAAAATTGGGCATATGCTGGGTACTGGCCTCCTGTTGGTTGGAGAAATGATTTCCTGGGTGGTGGGGTGGCCCTCTGATCCCAGATCTGCTGCTAGGCTGCAAGCAGGAATACTCTGCCAATTATCCCTGAAAAGGCTGCCCTTGATGGCTTCACTTCCAGCCTCCCATCCCCAATCAGGAGCTCAGGGGTCCAAACTTGGCTATCCTCTCCCCCCAATAAGTTGGCTCCCATCAGTTCCCTTGTGCTCCTCTATTGCATAGCTGATGGCGGTGATGGTGTACTTTTTGCCTCTGTTATCTTCAAGCATGGTCCTACAATACCCAGTGCCTGTACCTTGAATAGCTATGTTCCTGGTACTGGCATTGCTTATCCAGGGGAGCCTTGGAGTGGGCATACTTTTCACATACTTTGCACCAGTCCAGCACTTCCTTGATGCCTTTAAGCATGTTGGGTCACCTGTAGCGTGTCTTAAGATACTAGGGTGAGTTCCTGCTACCTGCATGATACAGATCTCTGTGGTATTGAAGGATTGTGCCAACCTTTAGTGTTGGCGGTATGTAGGGTACAGTATCACCACTTGATAGTGGGTGGTGTAAAGTACCACATACTTTTTTGAACAGATGTTTGTTCTTGGGGGCTTTCTCTTGGATGTCCATTAGTATACCAGGTGGGAACCCCTCTTGGAGATTTCCCATGATCATCTTGGGCCAATCAGGGTCTTGGTTAGTGCAGAGTAGGTGCTTACAATATAGCCTTGATAGGACATGGGCAGTAATTAGCTCCTTGCCTGGTCCATACTCAATTATCATGGGGTACCTTTGTATAAGGCATATTCATTCAGCTAACTGTCTAGATAGGTGTTGTTGTGTTTTAAAGAATACCAGTGGCTTGTGGTTGGTTAGCGCTTTGAATATCTGTGCACCTTCCAGATACCACCATCACTTCATTGAGCTGTGGGCAATGGCTACCAGCCCCTTGCTGTGTATTGGGGATCTTTGTTCACCTCCAGACAGATTTCTTGATTGATGTGCCACAGGGAGAAAGTTATTTCTGCGGTTTGAAATCTAAGCATCCTCTAATTGCATAGCCTGAGGCATTAGCTTCCAACTCATAGACCCTGTTGCAGTCAGGATACTTTAAAATGAAGCGGTGGCCATTTCTTCCTTTAGTTGTCAAAGATTTTCTCTTGGCGGTGTCCATACAGATTCTGCTGGTTTCCAGGAATTGCAGACAGGGGCAGTTAAGGATCCCCAATCTGGGATGGACCTTCTGACATACCTGGCCATCCCCAAGGACGTTTGGTGTTTGCTCTTGTTAGGTGGTGCTGGCATGTATGTGATTGCTCTTACCTTTTCTGGGTCCGGGTTAATCCCATCTCTACTGATGATGTGGACTTGGAACCAGCGCCTGGTTAAGAAGGATTCACATTTGCAAGGTTTGGCTATAAGCTGGTTGTCCTGAGGTGATGTTAGAGTGAAATGGTATGTGGCAGGATTCAAGGAAATACAATGAGGATATAATAAACAAACTGTGAGTTGCTTGAAAAGCAGGAGACCAAATTGGGAGGATGGCTTCAACATCTTAGATCCAAGGGTAGTGTACCCAAAGATGGATGTAGAAATTTTTAGTAGGCAAATGATTTGCAGGGGTAAATTAGAGATAGAATCTGAAGGAATCAACCCGCAAAGCGCGGGTCAGGATGCAGCCATGGAATCAATGACAATCTTACTAGCAACAGAAGCTAGTCTCTCAAAGACGGGGCAAACTTCCCCAGATGATCCATCATTTTGGGTAAACTTTCTTTTATTTTGGAGAAATTAAGCTATCTAGAAACAATTTTCTAGAGTGGAATGGGAAAAGTCTTAAGGGAGTTCAGGATGGGGGAGGAGGGGATTCTGTGGTATCTGATTGGCTGACAAGAATATTTTCAGCAGTTGGGGGCCTGGATTGGAATTGAAGTCAATGATGTCACAATTCAAAAAAATTCCAGCAACCAGCAGGTCTAGCTGCTATCCCCAAATAATGTATAACATGTAATTTTCCTGTCATAATTATTTGGATAAAAATATGGCAAGTCCATATTTTCCAGGGCTACTTGAGCAACCCCAGCTTTGACCCATTTTTTTCAATGACAGCATTTAAATTGTCTATTTCTCTCAAGAGTTTGGCAGCAGTTCTTTACTGGTGTCAAGGGTCTGGATGTACAAGCATTCTGGCTACCACCAACCTACTTAACATCCAGCCATTGCCTGACTTATTCCCCTTCCAATATACTGTTTGATATACCAAGAATGATAACCAAGCAATATCACCTGACCATCCAAGTATCCAGTGGCTTAAACCCATCTAGCACATGATCAACCCCTAGGTTTGATCCAACTAAATCCCCGCTACAGTCAAGTCTATATAATTCTAAAGTATTATCCAATAAAATATACTTCTCTTCTTTCTTAATTCCATATTTGAAGCTTCCCCAAAAGGCGCTCCTTATCACTAGTAGCAGCTACGGTTTTTTTACCACGCCCATGAAAGAGAAAATGACTGACCAAAACCCACCCACCTTTGCTCATGTACTCAACCAGGCCACATCCCAGGATACCAGGAAAACATACTTCCACGCCCACAACATCAAGAAGACATACCTAGTGGATGCACCGTATTTGAAGGACTGGTCATGCCCAAAGCATGCACCAAGATAATTCAATACATTTTCTCTCTTCAACCACAAACAGACACACAACCACCAATCACAGGTGAAGTTACCAACACCAAATACATTGGTATTGACAAGTTCTTTGATAAAAACAAAGAAAACGTCATCAACTGGCTAAACCACTCAGCCGCTAAACTCTGCGCTAGCCGCATAACCCACAAAAAATGGGTCCAGGAAGCCAGCAAGCGCCTGTACAAGGCCATAGCTAACTGATTTACCACCTGGGTTGGCTCACAAACTGACAACCAGTTTGACAACTGGGAAGAGTTCAAAGCGGACATCACACAAAATTTCCGCGTCACCAAATCCCTCCAAGACATTGCAACACAGCTCAGTGATCTTCCTCAGAAGACCACTATCACAGCTTACGCCAACAAATTTAAGGAAATATGTTGCAAGATCCAAAACCCGGAACAAGCTGCCAACGTACACACTAGAGCATCATTCATCAACAGAATTAAACCCTCTGTTGCTGCCCTCATCCGCCCAGAGGCAAATACCTCCATGCCCATGCTCATTGCAGAAGCCAAGCATGCCAAAAAACGCGCAAACATGGAATATGCTTCACACAACGGCAATAGCAGATAAAACTCCAATGGCAATAAACGCCAAAATACCAACCATAACAACGGCAACTCCAATTGCAACAATGGCAATTGCAGCCAAAGTACAAACTGCTCCCGTCCCAAGAAAGAGGACACCACCAAAGTTAACAATGCTGAAGTAGCAACCTGCTATGAATCTGACCCCACATTCTCTGACCTTAAAGGTCTTGAAACAGAGGAACAGGGAAAAGAGGAGGGGTAACAGGCTTAAGTGCCCCTGTCTCCCCCCAACTTGACAAGAAATTGTACCAAGGCACAAACTTTGCTGCTTGCATCCCACGTGTCCTGCAATCCTCCATTTTTATAGACTTAAAAATTAAAGATGGCTCATAACTTCTTATCTACCCATGCACTTAAAAATCACATACACATAAAATTTTATTTGACTCTGGTTCACAACACACTATGGTTAGCAAACCTTTTGTAATCAAGTACAAAATACCAGTTGTCAAACCCCTCTTCAACTACGCCAAAATGGCAGACAAATCAAAGGTTCTACTTGAAGGCAAAACAACTCCCTTCAGAATTGACCTCCAAGGCATAAAATTTTCCATTAAAGGACTTGTCATGAACAACATAAACTACAACATTGTAGCAGGCATGGACTGGTTCACCTGAGTGAACCCAAGCGTATGTTGGAAAACAAAAACCATGACCATCAAATGCAAGGGAGTCAATTTTAACATCCTTAAAGAACCCAATGACCACATTCTAAGAGACACAGTATTTGTACAGGTCATAAACCAAAATGACTCAGAACATCTAACCAAAGATAGTACCCTCCATATAATGAGGTACACTGATTACAATAACATACAAACACAAAAGATACAATGCCCAGAACTTGCAGCACTCCTAAAGGAATACACTCACGTATTCAAAGAGGAACTCACCAAGCTATCCCCCAAACGGGAGGTCAAACATGGCATTGACTTATGCAAAGCCATGCCTAACCCTGCACTCCTCTACAGACTTTCTCCTATGGAGACCCAAACCCTCAAAACACACATTAAGGACAACTTAGCTAAAGGCTTCATCTGCCCGTCTGAATCTCCATGGGGGGCAGCAGTATTCTTTGTGTTGTAACTGTGCTGTTTTAGCAGAGTTACACAGGGAAAAATATTTAGAAGATAGATAATAATCTTTATTGTGAGATAGTGATTATATAGCTATTGTGAATCAATGGATAGCAGGAACACAATTGGTGATCACACGGCTGGATGGAAGAGGGGGTGGCTTGATCCTGATAATGAGTCAAGCGCCAAATCAAGGTATCCACCATGAAGGATCATCATCTGTTCATGTTGATGGATTTAGTAATATGAGTTGACTTCCTAGTCTGGCTTTGGGTGACCAGATAATCAGATTGGGGGTCACAAACCTGCTTGGTTGGAACCTTGCTGGCAAGTCAAGCCTGCGGTTTTGACACCCCCCTCCAAATGAAGGTTGGCCTCCTCTGGGGGCAGGTTGTCAGGGAGGTTTTCAGGAGCCCGGGCGCGGTATTGGACTAATTGTTGTTCTGTGGCAGGCAGAGCAGTTTCTCATTGTTTTTGTCTTGTTTTGCAGGGTTTTAGGCGGTTGTGGTGTAAGGTCTTGTCTTGCTTGCGTTTCCCAAGCCCTTGCACAAGGTAAGTGTTATTGTTGTTTACCTTTAGAATGATTGCTGGCCCTACTTTTTTGGGTTGTAGTTTGCTTTTGTCAACATTCATGACCCAGACTTTGTCCCCAACTTCATGTCTCTGGCAGATGGGAACAAAGGTCTTTTGTAAGTGTTCCTTTTCTTTGGTTGCTTGTTTGCTGTTGGCCTCTATTACCTGAGGATCTGAGCAAGGGGGGACTTGACTTGGAATTTCCAGTTTGGGTCCTGTCAATGCTTGAATGATATTTGGCTGTGTGCTGTATACCAGTTCAAACGGGCTTTTTCCGGTGGATCTGTTCACTCAGGTTTGGCGCACAAGTAATGCAGTTGGTAGCTGCTTATACCAGTCTTCAGGTCTCCCAGCGGTGAGTTTGGCTAGGGCTTGCACAAGACTACCATTAAGCCGCTCTACGCGTCTATTAGCCTGTGGATTGTATTGTGTTTTGATGGTGTGTTTGACCCCATTTTTGGTGAGGTACACGTCGGTATCTTTGGAGGCCAATTCTTTGCCTCCATTTATTATCAGGAGTTCTGGATTTCCAAACCTGCTGATTACTTCCTTGCCAATGAATTGTTGGACGTTGTTACCAGTGTGTGTTTTCACTGCTTGGGCTACTGGCCACCTTGTTGCAAAATTGATGGCTGTTATGATGTATTTTTTGTCATTGTGCTTTCCTGGCATGGGGCCAACAATGTCAAGAGCCCATACCTTGAAAGGTAGCTGTGTGAAAATGGGGAGTACAGACTTAGGCGGGGTTTCTTTTTTGGCAAACTTTTTGCAGACCTTGCACTGTTCTAGCACTTCCTGTACATTGCGGTATAAGGTTGGCCACCAGGCTTTATGTTTCAAGAATTTGTATAGATTTTGGTTCTTAGTATGTCTGATATCCCTGTGATAGCAAAGAATGGTGTTGACTTGTTGATGTGTGGGGATGTAGGGAATAGTTGTGCCATCCAACATTTTTCTGTGAAGAGTTCCATATACATCAGCAAAGAGGTGTTCATTCTTGATGACCGTTTCTTTGGTGATATCAGTTGTGCCTGCAGGGAACCCTTTGTCTTTTTTATGTAGCACTAGGAGAGACCAGTCTGGGTTGAGCCCATTCTCTCCCCTAGAAGCGCAGACAAACAGGCGGGACATGCGTCTGCCATGGCAAGTTTGGCCCCGGGCTTATACTGGATGAGCATGTTAAACCTTTCTAAGATTTCCATCCACCGTGCTTGGCGGCGTGATGGGAATGCTTGTGTCTTGAAGTAGATGAGCGACTTATGATTGGTTAGTGCTGTGAATTCTTCCTACCGTTTCAGGTAACAGCGCCATTTGACTAGGCAGTGTATGATGGCCAACAGTTCTTTGTCGTGGATTAGGTATCAACACTTGCCATCTGTCAGTTTGCGTGACTTGTAGGCTACAGGCAGGAAGTCACTGTCACTATTCTTAATTTGTAGTACTCCCCCAATGGATGCATCTGAAGTGTTGGTTTCCATATGGTACTCTCCATCTTGTTTGGGGTATTGTAAGATGGGAGCTGTTGTGAGCTTTTCCTTGAGACGTCTAAAACAGAGGTCACGTTGGGGGGTCCATACAAACTTAGACTTGGCACCTGTTATGGCGGAAAAGGGGGTGGTCAAGACGCCGCATTTGGGTATGAAGCGTTGTACATAGGCCACCATTCCCAAGAAGGTGCAGAGTTCTGATTTTTCCTTGGGGGTGGCATCTTGCAGATGGCTTGTATCTTTTGACTGTCAGGTTTGATGCTGTCTTTTGAGACTATGTGTCCCAAGAAGGGTAGTTGCTCTCAGAAGAACTGGCATTTGGAGGGCTTGGCCAACAAGTTGTGCTATGCCAGGGTCGCAAAGACTTCCTCCAGGTCTTTGTAGTGCTGTTCCACCAAAAGGCTGTAGACAATAATATTGTCCAGGTACACTAGGGTGTGTTTTTCTATGTGTGGCGCAAACACTTTGTTCATGAAGGTTACAAAGGTGGATGGGACATTGGTCATGCCAAAGTTGAGTACCACACATTTGTAGGAACTGTACTTGATGTGGAAGGCTGTCTTGGGGATGTCTTCCTCCTTGATACAAATCTGATTGTAGCCTGCAGTTAGATCAATCTTGGAGAAGACAGAGGCTCCCCCCAAGGCGTCAAAGAGATTGTCAATTAGTGGCAATGGGTAATGATTATTAATGGTGACTTTGTTCAAGGCGCGGTAGTCTGTGACCAGGCGTAAGGTACCGTCCTTTTTAGCCACAAAGAATATGGTGGCCTCAAAGGGAGACTGTGAGGGGCAGATAAGTCCTTTTTCCAGTGCTTCCTTGAGATAGGCGCTCAGGGTGTTGTCCTTGTTTGGGGTCAGCCTGTAAATGGGGTGTGCCTTGGGTACAGCCCCCTTGAGTTGGATAGAGTGTTGGATGTGCTTCTCAGAGGGTAACCCAGGTAATGCTTCTTTAAAGATTTCTGGGTGACAGGCCACAATTTTGCGGTCCTGAGGCGTGGAGGTATCCTGTTGATCTTTGAAATATATGATTTTATACTGGCAGGAGTCCCAGTCAATTGCCTTCAGGTTTTCATTCTTGCCCAAAGTCTCTGTGATGTGTACAAAGACGTGGTCTCGTAGGAGTTGGTCTACAGAGTCCGGGTAGATTTGGTAGTTGACACCTTCACGCTTGATGGTCAACACTGAGGTTGCCCAGTCCACATGGGGGTTGTTTTTCTATAACCAGTCTAGCCCCAGTACAATGTCAAACTTAGGGAAGTTTTTGACAGGACCTTGGATGGTGGAGTGGAGGTTCTCAAGCATGACAGAGAAGGGAGCAGTTTCCTTTGTCATGGCAATGTGGTGAATCAGCCAGGACCACGTTTTTAATCCGCAAAGGATTAATGGCCAGCTTGAATTTATCCACAAAGCTGCTGTTGACTAAAGTTCAATCTGCACCCAAGTCCAGGAGTGCTGAGCCTGTGTAACTTCAAAAGCAGAAAGGGTAAGACATCAATTTATTGGGATGTCTGGCAATGGTGTATAGTACCGGGTCTTCTGAGGGCACTTGGATCATTGGGCATTGGTCCACGTCCTAGGGTTGGATTCATTGTTGGGCAAGTCAGGAGTTGCGTGGGGAGAGCTTGGCTTGCTTAGTGCTCTCCCTGGGCTTTTCCCTCATCTTGGTTGCCTTGGGTGGCGGTGACACAGAAATGGGTACAATTTGACTGGCCGTTATTTCCGTTCCCATTCCCATTTGAACCCATGAGTTTGTTGTTGTTGTTGTTGTTGCTGTTGCCTCCAGGAGTTGGTCAAGAGGAGCGCCTGCTTGGATGGGAGTTCTTGGGCCTTTCTTGTTTCCCAGACTGTGCCTTGTGTAGAGTGTTGGATGTTTGTTCCTGATTTTCCGCTTCACAGTACAGGCTTTGCAGGTTGGTAACCTGGTCCAGGTTCACATGTCTCATCACGTGCAACTTGAGAGCGTCATAGTACATGAGGTGTGTTGCTGGGGTTTCAAAGGCCATGTCAGATGGGGCACAGAGACAGAGTTCCTTGTAGGCGCAGGTGAGTTCTTTAACAGTGCCTGTCTGGGTCAGGCTCTTTACTTGGCATATGATCATGAGCGCTGTATCCTTAAGCACAAATCTTGCCAAGAAGTCCTGTTTGAAGGTGTACCAATTCTTGTCAGTGTGCTCTTTGTGCCACTTGTCACACCAGGTGCCAGCGTCATGGGTCAGGCAAATGGAAATCTCTGTAATCCAAAATTTCTGTGGGCATTCCATCTGAGCCAGCTTGCTTTTGGCAGACTGAATCCATGCGGCAGCATTGTTGTTGTTGGCCCCTGCAAAGGGCTCCAAGGCAGCGCTGCAAAGTCTTTATGCAAAATAGGCGGACATGGTGGTTTTGTCAGCTGGTTGTGGCATCAAGGAAGGTGCCTGAAAGAACCCTTGGGCAGACAGGGCGTTGAAGGCGGGTAGCAGGATCACCGTGTTTTGGTAGAGGACAAAACCATCAGGTATCTTGGTACCAGGGGTATACAGAGTCCATTCAGGCAGGAGGCCAGACATGATTCTGTCAAGGATTTATTGGACACAGCATGTGCAGGCAACAGGCGGAATTTTTCAAGATAAGGTAGGATGGAGAACCTACCTGTGCTACCAATGTCGTAACTGTGCTGTTTTAGCAGAGTTATAAGGGGAAAAATATTTAGAAGCTAGATAATAATCTTTATTGTGAGATAGTGATTATATAGTCATAGGGAATCAATGGATAGTAGGAACATGATTTTTGATCACACAGTTGGATGGCAGAAGGGGGTGGCTTGATCCTGATAACAAGTCAAGCGCTGAAATGAGGTATCCACAATACGGGATCCTCATCTGTTCATTTTGTTGGATTTGGTAATTTGAGTTGACTTCCTAGTCTGGCTTTGGGTGACCGGATAATCAGATTGGGGGTCACAAACCTGCTTGGTTAGAACCTTGCTGGCAAGTCAAGCCTGCGGTTTTGACATTTGTAAAGAAAAAGAAAGGCACTCTACGTCTAGTAACTGACTATTGAGCTCTCAATGCAAGCACAGTAAAGAATAAATACCCTCTTCCACTTATAGAGGATCTGTTTACAAGACTTTCAGATGCCAAATTTTTTCCAAAATTGACCTCACCTCAGGGTACAACCAGGTTGAAGTAAAGGAAAAGGACATACCAAAAACCGCGTTCCATACACAATTTGGATCCTTCAAATGTAGAGTAATGAACTTTGGGATGACCAACACTCCCGCAATGTTTGTCACCCTGATGAATGGCACTTAACGGTCTCTCAAATATATTATGCTACCTTGACAATATCATCTTATTCTCAAAAACCAAAGAGGAACACCTCACTCATGTCCGCAAGACACTCAATTGACTCGCAAAGCACAAATTTTACGCAAAACCAAGTAAGTGCCAATATATGGAAAAGGAACTCCTGTTCTTGGGCCACATTGTCTCTGAAAATGGCATCAAAGCAGATTGGACAAAGTTAAAGCCATAAATAACATGCAACACCCCACCTCTGTTAAACAAGTTAGATGCTTTCTCAGTATGGTAGCTTACCTAAGGAAATACATCAAAGACTGCGGAAAACTAACCGCACCAATCAATGACTTAGCCAAGGGTAATGCAAAAAGAAATTCATCTGGACTCCATAATGTGACAATAATTTCCATTTATTAAAAAAAAGCTCTGATTGAAGCACCAATCTTGCAATACCCTAACAATAACGGGTGCTACAAGCTCAAGTCAGATGCCAGCAACACCACCATTGGCGCAGTCCTGTGCATCTGCTATCCAGGGCAGCAAGACTTCCTGCCAGTATGTTAAAAAAGAAGAAAATTAACCAATACTGAGCAGAGATACCCAATACACAATAAGGAATTGCTAGCAATATACCACGCTTGCAAGAAATGGAGATGTTACTTAGAAGGACATTTAAACATCCAAGTACTAACTGACCATAAATCCTTAATCTATTTCAAAACTCAGAACGCACTTGCACAGCGGCAAGCCAAATGGATGTCCTTGCTGTAACAGCTTAACCTGGACATCCTGTACAAAAAGGGGGCAGAGCTGGTCACAGCCAATGCTCTCTCTAGACTATGTCAGCCTAGAGAGGATCACCCTGACCACCTGGACCCTGATCGGCTAAACCTGTACAACACTGAGTATAAAACCAAAGGGAAAGACCCCTCAACACATCAACTGACCCACAATACATTAGTAAGAAACAAAAAGTACTTCCATGTATCAAATGGCACAGTATACCAAATTATTAATGACAAGCATATCCCGTACATCCCACTTGCACAAAGAGTTGACACCATACTAAGACATCACCGCCTACTGGCCATACAAAGGCTAACAACCTATACCTCACACTAAAAGAGATAGTATGGTGGCCCAACCTCAAGCAGGATATAGTTGATGTTCTGAAAAAGTGCACAGTGTGTGTGGAATAAACCAGTACAAAGGCTCCTCAGCCAACGGTCAATCCAGTACCAGACCCTGAACTATTTAAGGTTTGGGGGCTAGATGTATTGGGGCCCTTCCCAGAAACAAAGACAAACCAACGTTTCTTAATTGAAGCTATCACCTTTGCCACACACTGGCCCATCTGCTGGGCAACAAAGGACCACAAAGCAGAAACCATCAGCTGTTTCATTAACAAAGCAATCATAGCCAACTATGGCACTCCAGACTACATCATAACTGATAGAGCAACAGAGTTATCAGGTCACATAGTTAATGGCAACTAAAATCCAAAAATATTAAACACTCCACAACCTCTCCATACAGGCCACAGGCCAATGGTAGAGTGGAACGCCTAAACGGTAGCCTTATCAGGACCCTAGAGAAAATAATGGATGGCAAAGCCAAAGACACATGGCCACTATATGTGAAACATGTATTATTAGTATCCTGAGTCTGCACCAACCAAGGGACAGGCTATTCACTGTTTGATCTAACCTACGGATACAAACCAGAAATAATCACCCGCAACAAACAGCCCTACATAAAGATCCCCCCAGGGAAACCTCCCACAGTAGAGCAAGCACCAAACCTACAACACATCTGCCTCAAAGCAAAAATAGCTAAAATGAAGAGGCACAAGACACAAAAGGTAACCTCCACAGAGGAACCACTTCCCATCAACTCCCCTGTCTGGATTCTAGCTGGCAACAGAAAGAAACTAGACTCAGTACACAGGGGACCAGGAAGAGTCATCAAATACAGACCAGAGCACAACACTTACCTAGTAAAATTCCAAAGTGCCAAAACCCCAATTATCAAGAAATACCACATAACCTGTCTCTGCCTCATTAAAGGAGAGCACTCAACCAGACTGGTTCCAACTAGCAAACAACTCTAGGAGTATCAGGCGGCAGCAGTTAAGACAAAGCCCCCTCCTGATGCGCCAGAGTAACCCCTTAAGGGGGTGTCAAGGGTCTGGATGCACAAGCATTCTGGCTACCACCAACCTACTTAACATCCAGCCATTACCCAATTTAGTCCCCTTCTAATATACCGTTTGCCATACCAAGAATGGTAACCAAGCAATATCACCTGACCGTCCAAGTATCCAGTGGCTTGAACCCATCTAGCACATGACTAACCCCTAGGTTCAATCCAACTAAATCCCCGCCACAGCCAAGTCTATATAAGTCTAAAGTATTATCCAATAAAATATACTTCTCTTCTTTCTTAATTCTATATTTGAAGCTTCCCCAAAAGGCTCTCCTTATCACTGGTTTCTGGTCTTACGTGGACACACTATTCCTTCCATTTGGTTTTCTACTGTAACAGGTGTATTGAGCATCATGTGAACATCTTTCCTATGTCAGTCCTTGTTGGGACTATAGATGGTTGTGCCATCCAGGTAGGCTATGGCCCCTTTTCCAATGTGGCCTTTAAATACTTTGTTCATTCAAGTTAAAAAGGTACTTGGGCATTTTTCATGCCAAAACTGAGGCCCACACATTCAAACAAGCTTTATTTAGTTTGGAATGCTGTTTTTGGGATGTCTTTCAGTTTAACATGAATTTTATGGTACCCTTCTGTTGAGTCAATCTTTTTTGAAGAACTGTGACTCCCTGGAGTGTTCAAGAGGTTGTCAATTAGGGGCTGGGATACCTGTTCTTAATTGTGACTTCATTGAGCGCTCTTTAGTCAGTAACAAGCTGTAGTCCTCCATCTTTCTTACCTAGGAAGAAGACCACCGTGCCAAAGGGAGACTTTGATGGTCAAATGAGCCCTTTTTTCTGGGCTTCATCCAGGTAAGGTTTCAGTATATTGTCTTCTTGTGGCGTCAAGCAATAAATGGGGTGTGCTTTTGGTATGCTTCCCTTAAGGTTAATTTTATGCTGGATACCTCTATCAGGTGTCAGACCTGGTAGTTTCTCCTGGAATACTGAAGGAAACTCTTGGACAAGTTATTGAAGTATTGGGTCTGTTCTAGTAAGACTTCCACATTTTTGAATTGAATGATCTCCTATGTGAAGGTATTTCAGTTGATCTTACTAGTGTCCTTTTCATATTCTGTTTTAGTAATCTTTACAACCGCATGGTACCTCATGAGAGTATCAGAGTGAGTTGGGTACACATAGTGGTGTACCTCTCCTTATTTTATGGTAAGTGTAGTGTCATCCAATTCAATGTAAGGCTGTGTCTTTATCATCCAATCTAAACCAAGTACTACATTTTATTTAGGTATTATAATGATGGGGCCACCAAGGGTTGTTTGTATGTCCCCTTTTTGTGCCCAAAAATGTTTTGCCTCTTTGGTGACTTGGGTGCTCCTTTTGTCTGCCATGATAACTCTCTTGATGCTGATTTTTGTGATAGAAATTGCGAGATAGTATGAAGCTGTTTCTAAGTGATGGGGAATTACCACCCAAATCCACATAGAATTAATGATTAACCACCAACACAGCTTCAAATACCGTTTTGTAAAATTTCCAAATGGAATACTAGGATTAAGTAAAATAATTACTCACAATCAAAGTAGTCCAAGATAAATAGCCTGTGAAAGCATCAGAGTGTTGCAACTGAACCAATGAGGATTCAGTAGTTGAGTTGGGGAAGACAACAGTCCAATAGAAAGGACAGGAATAATAAGAATAATGTGTTGTTTATTGCAGAATACTAAAATTAATATATTATATGGGAAAGCCACCAGGCCACAAGGGGGTGGCATGGTGGCACGCTCCATGTAGAGATTGAAGCCAAGGAATAACTTGTGCTGGATCAGCAGATTGAATTGGCAACACTCCTAATTAGGAAGAAGTGCCCGCAATTTGATATTGCTATTAGAACGGCCCATGTTGTTAGATACGTCAAGGGGAGACTTGTTGAGCGCCCCCTGTGTATTATAAGATACGTTGGCAGGTGAGTCTGGAAACTTGGTTGCAACAAGAGTATCTTCAGAATAAAATTCATGACATTGAGATGCAACACAATTTTCAGGTTCCAAGACAAGGGGAATCACTCCAAGATTGGCAGGCATTGAATTAACTTTGGGAGGTGCCAACAACAAAGTTCCAACTGCAGGGCCTCATCTTCCAGTAATGATTTGTCCTAGAATAGGATTTTAAGGAATGTAGCGCAACAATCCAACTGCAGGATGAATTTTAAAAAGGTCAATTAGACCAAGGGATATTCGCTTTTTATTGAGTAAAATTTTGGGAGGACTCAACTCTTAGAGTTGAAACAGTGAAAATTATTCAATATATATCAAAAATCAACTAAGCAATACCACCTGGATCCTGTGCTCCTATTCCTTCCACATCAACAAGTAAGTATCTAGTCCAGGTTGCAAAGAATCCTTGGGTGACCAATTTCTGACGGTCATGCTGATTAATAAGCTCATATTGGGTGACCCTCAAATTACGTCAATTTATCAATGTCAATTTGCAAGGAGGAATAGGTTTCAGCTGGTAGACTGGAGCAGCTGTAACCCATTTCTGATTGACTTTTTGGTTTAAATCTGTTAATTCAGTCAATTTTGATAAGGGTTTCCTGGCTTTTCAAGTCTTCCTACTTGGTCGGATAATTCCCAGCATGATGGAACCTACCATGACAATTTTAGCTGTGGGTAGGTTAATGAGGTTGAAAATTTTCTTGTTGACAAGGGACTGGTCTGCTCTAGTGTCAAATAGTTCTGTGCCTTGATACCTGCAAAAAAGAAAGGATAAGTGAGGGGTTTATTTCCATTTTGGGAAGCAAACAGTATGGGATTACTGGAGGGTACTTGGATCATGGTAATTGAGTCCATGTCTTGGTCCCTGTACAAGTATTGTATAGTGAGGGAGGGTGGCTTATCTAAGCAATCCCATGAGCCTTTCTGCTCCTTGACTGTATTGTCAGTATTCATCTGATTTACCTGGGTTATGCAATTTCCAAATCAAGGATGAGGGTTACTGGCTCAATTGGTTTGCTTCTTGGGGTTAGTTTCCTTCTTTTTTGTTGGACTTTTTTTGCTTGTCTGTTGCATGCAGATTGTCAGAGTTCTGAACAGCTTGCTTTCCTTCCAAGAACATATCCTGGAGCTTCTTGCAGCGGCTCATGCCAAACTGATGTCTGATGTGTGTGAGGAGACCATTATAAAAGTCTAAACATGGCACAGGCTTATAAAAGTTGATGGTGTCAGGAACTCAGTCACATATGTCTTTATATGCTGTGATGTATTCCTCAATTATTCCCGTCATTTTAAAGGTTCTGAGTTCTGTAATTATCATGACATCAGAGTTCTTTTAGGAAAACTTCTCCAAGAAGGCATTTTGAACATGTCCCAGTCTTCATTGTGACCAGGATGTTGGTTTAACCATTAACTCACAAAGCAGGAGGCTGCCCCAGTAGCTTGTAAAACAATTTTTAATTGCGCAGAGTCTTTTGGGGTAGTCCACTTTTGTGAAGTTGTTTTGTGTACTTTGAATTCAGAGGGTGGTGTTCTCACAGCATAGTCCTGAGAAAGTCCCAATTTTTGCCATGTGGAGGCGCTGAAATACAATGTAAGGTATTTCAGGTGTGTTGTGAATTGGAAGTGTGTTCAGGACTCCCTGTGTACTTAGGAAGCTGTACTTTTTGGTTGATATGAGAATATTGTTGAAGAAAGTATAACTAATGTGGACATCCTGGCCTTCTTCATAAGTCCTCCAGGAAGTAGGCAGTATCATCTTCAAGAATTTCTTCTTTGGAGGTTTTTTATTGTGTTAGATAGCTATGGATGACATACCTGTCCTACCACTGTCATAAATATACTTCTGGAAAGTATATAGTACAGGAAAGGGGGAATATTTAGAAGAGATTGTTATCTTTATAGAGATTAGAAAGAAATCACATACAGTAGTTTTAAAAGCTATGGCAACAACTAAAAATACCTCAGATTTAAACAAAGATGGTTTCATATTTGAACAAAATCCAAGTTGTGTGAGATTCAGGATTCAATTAATTTAAAAAAAATTAATAAATGAACTGTCAAACCAGAAAATTCACTAGCCCATTATACAAAATTATATCAAACATCAAGCAGTGTAGTTTGAACCACAAACAAAATGAACTGATGCAACAAGTGAGATGGATGGATGCTATTCCATAGTATATTATAATCCAATCAGGATTCATATGAGGCACCAACAGAAGGACTAAAATGAAACAAAATTTGGGCAATCTAGAAGCAAGATTCAAAAAACATGAAACAAAATGAATTCACACAAGATGTGTAGTGTGAGTAGCCTAAAATAGAAATATAACAGTTTAACAGCCAATCAACAGCTATCCAATTTAGGGACAGATGCATTTTATTCATTTTTATTGATCCTGGTTTGTATGAATTGGTTTTGAGAACATTCTAAATGTGGACTTGATATTACAATAAAAATAAATCATAAAATTTTAAACATCTACTTTTAGTGATTTTATCCTATGTTTTTTACAATGGTTTTTAACAGTAATATCTTTGACGGCGCCAGCAGCCAAGCCAGCTTCAATGGAGGCAAGGCTCAGAACGTGGATGCACCTGTCTACACCTAAGCCTTTGATGCGGGTAATGTGGAAGCCAACCTATACCTGACCCCCAACCCCTATGGCTTTGACTTATTCAGTAGTCATGTAGTGTCTAGCTCTGCCCCTGCTCTTGTACCCACACCCGCACAAGCTGTCCATCAACCAATCAATCAGGATGGCAACCTTGATTTGGAACAACTTTCTACCATCAGCCAACCTGCCCCCTATAGCCAATCAGGCTTCAGCTCCCCCGGCCCAGCGCCCCAAATGCAGAATCATTACTGCCCAAATTCTCCAGGAAATTGTGGCCCTGAACCTGCAGGATCTGTCCTGGGATCAGATTGCAACCCAATTGCAATTCACCCAAGCCACAATAATGCGGGAATTCAATAACTTAATGAATAAGGGGAATCTGATTGGGACAGCCAAAAAGCCCAAGAAGGCCCCCAAGTCCCAAATCACCAAGGTGTACCCAATTATGCTAGACCTCCTGCAGCGGGACCCCAAGCTTCCCTTGACCAGGGTACAGAAGCAACTTGAGCATCATGGCATTTGGGTGTCTGAGCGCATGGTGCAGCTCTGGATGTATGGGAAGGTGGTGTTAGTCCATATGCTGACCAATGTTGCCGGCAATCAATGGGATGGTGCTGAGGATTCCCCATATGATCCCACCATTGAATCCACCCTATTCAAATGCTTGACTGGTCTAACAGATGATGTCATGTTCATCTTCTACTTCAAGCTATCAATAGATTTTGGCAAGCAAGGAAGAGCTGCCACTCAAAAAGGAAGGAAGAAGGTCAAGAAGGGGACCTTCATTGGTGCATTTCTGTCTGTTTCAGCCAAGGGTTATGTCTATTATTGAACAAACCCAGATTTCATCAATGGCTACATGTACAGCCACATCCTTGGTGGATTACTCAACTCCTGGGATGGCTCAAATTCCAAGCACTGGGTTTTCTTGAGCCACCAGATGGAGGGTAGCTCCACCGCCCTTGAGGCCATCCAGCAACGCGGGCACCAGGCCTCAGTCTGCCCCGCCAGCCACACAGACATCCATCTGGGTGATGTTGTCTTTTTCAATATTTGAGACACAGTACTGGATTGCCGCCCTCAGGCTTTCAACAACCTCTATCTTGGGGTCCTTGACCACAATTCTCTCTTTGGTCACCAAATGGTGGCTGAATTATTTGTGCAAATGGGGTTCCATTTGAATTTGGGCAACCAATCACGGAAGGATAAGCACTTCCCAATCCATGCCACAGCCATCTACCAAACAATCAAGCCAATGACAGACAAGAAATATGACAAGCGGTATATGGCAGCCATCACGCAAGATCCTCCTACCCCTACCCCCACCACCACTACCCCATCTTCCAGCCCCACCCACCCAATCCCAGACCCCCCAGGCCAGCACTGCCTCTACATCTTCCTTACTGTGCTATTTTGCCTACTAGGCATCACTTTTCCCCACCCCAGTAAACCCCCTGTTGCCAAACACTTTCTATTTATATTATCTTTATTTTGAATTTCAATTGTTCATGTTCTCTTTATTCATAGTTAGTTTTATTTTTTATGTTCAAATTATTTCTATAAAGGCATATATTTACTATGCAATGTATCTAGATCCAGAACACAGTTATTTTTAGCACTTTGCACAGCCCCTTGTGAAAATATTAACAACAATTTGGTGATCAACTAAATTTGAATTAGAAAATTATAGATTAATTTTGTTTAGATAAAATTGTTACTGATCCAAAATTCAAAACCTTAATGATAAATTTTAAGCCAATCAGGAGCCAAGTGACAAAGTGATTATTGTGACATAAAGGGTCATTCAATAATTCTTTGGTGCATGTGTGCTAATTAATCTGATTGGCTGGTTGTTTTGCCATTGTGTGCCACAGCGGCAATGGCGCACAATGAAAAACAACTAGCTAATCAGATTAATTAGCACACATGCACAGAAGAATTATTGAATGACTCTTTATGTAATAACAATTACTTTCTCATTTGGCTCCTGATTGGCTTAAATTTTATCATTAAGGTTTTGAATTTGGATCAGAAACAACTTAATCTAAACACAATTAACCTATAATTTTCTAATTCAAATTTAGCTGATCACCAAATTGTTGTTAATATTTTCACAAGGGGCAGTGCAAAGTGCCAAAAATAATATGGCAATTAAGGAAACAATGCAAACACAAAGCAAATAACACATAGAGTTAGGCGTAAAACATATGGGACATTATTTTTCTTGTTATGCCTAGGCGCCAGATTGGTTATTTTATAACTTAATCACATTATTCATATTCAAATTATTCAGAAAGAGTAAAATACAATCAATCCCAAATATTTAATTGATCTTGGGCTTGGGTGATTTTTTAAAAAATAATTCATTGATTTTATAATTGAAAATTGCAACTTATAGTACTACTGAAAATATCTTAAGTGCTACTACAAACCAAAAATATTTATGATGAGTTGCATGGGAGAGTAATAGCAGCCCCAAAGCTATAAATGCTATTACCCTATCTTTGGCTCATCATAAATATTCTTAGTTTGTTTCAGAAAAAAAAGGTTGTTGTTTTTGAAAGACTGATAACTCTATTTAAAATACACCCTCTAGTAAGCTGCCCTACTTCATGAACTTGCCCCAATACACTACTAGCATCTTCTGATATTTTTGTTTCTCTGGTATCATCACGTGATTTCAAATGATAAAATATCTCAGAATATTCTGAGAAGCTTTCAAATGTTAAAGGTGAAGTATATAACTTCCCATCTTTCATCAAATATGAAAGATTAATGCGCAGATTTTTAACTTCAAGCTCTCTTTTTATAGGCCTAAATTTCCTTTCATAAATATAAAAAAATGCTTTTTGGGAAACAATTGAACCAGTTAAAGATGAATTGTATAATTCTTTTCTTCTTTCTTCTTTCTCACAAATATTTTTTAGATCATTAATGTTGTTAATATAAAGTACATTTTCTTTTTCCTTTAAAATTTTTGATATTACACCAAAGTGACCATCAACAATGCTTTTTCCATGGCATTCAACAAAACGGTTATATTTTATGGAACCCTTAATATATTTAGGTGCCTCTTTAAATAAGTAATATAAAAATTCATATGATCTAAAATGATTTCCATTATCTGTCCATACTTTTATATTTTTTATTTTTTTAAATCTATCTAATTTAAGAAGACTTATTAGACATTCACCTGAAAATAAAGAATCATGTGATAATATTTGAGACAAAAAATCATGATATTCATATTTAATTTTATTGTTTTCTTTAAAAACTAATGCAAACCCTAATAATGAGATTGGTTTTTTTGAATAAAAACAATTATTGGTCTCAATTGGACCACCTCCAACCTTTAAGTTTTCTTTATAATCTATAACTACAACACAAGACTCATCATCTAGTTCATTAATATCTTTTTTATATTCACAATTTTGATGAACATAAAAGTCTTGGTGCTGATTAATAGTCTTTAAGTCATTGTCTATAGATTCTGGTAATGGTAAGTTTTTACTTTCACATTCTTCCTTCTTTTTTCTAGTGAATTTTTTAAATTACAAATATTGCACATATCAGTTTGTTTTTTACTTTTTATTATATTTTTAGGGATTAATTTATAGTAAGTAGAAATTGAAACTGAAATTTCATTTTTTATTTTCATATTTTCATATATTTCTTTTTTTGTTTTAAGTAGAGAGTATTTAATTTCAGTTGAGTAATTACTCATCTCTTTTTCTATATCTTTATAAATTTTTTCAGGCACTTTTTTTGTAAACTGGCTTGTTTCAAAAGAATTTTCCAGCAATTTTTTAATTATTTTTTTAGTTATTTCTTTTTTTAATGAATAGTTATTATTTTTTTGGCTTTTTTTGTTTAAGCTTACATTTTTATTTTTATTTATTTTTCTTGAGTATTCAAACTCACTTTTGGTTATATTAAACCCCATATCATTAAGCTCTTTTAAAGAGTAACTGGAAGTAACCAGAGATCGCAAGGCTGGGAGATGTTTTTGGGGAGAAGATTTCATGAGATCCTTTAAGTTTTCAATGAACTCATTGCCTTTTTGATTTTGAATAGTTGGCAGGAACTGAGCTTTCCCAAATTCAGTTTGAGTAAGGAAGTGCTTGATGAAATTATCAAGATCATCACCAGCAATAAAGAGGAATGCCTTTTTTAACATTGCAATTCTCTCTCTTTTTGTTGAAGCTCCCAAGGAAAAAAAGGGTAGCATGGAAGAAGTAAATTTAACTGAGGACATGGTAGTATTTTGAATCTGTAATTAGGTCAGATCTTTGATGTGTGCCTTAATGATGGAGTAGTTATGATCAGAATGTGGTCTTTGAATTGGGTTATTTGGATTAGAAGCTTTGTGGTACTTTAGCTCTTATATACCAAGCTAAATGACACCATTCTGAAAGAAATGGTGTGATAGCTTTTATTATAGTTTGAACTTGAATTTATGTTTGCAGAAATTAATTAAATACCCAGTTTTCATGCACAAGTGATATATGTGAAGCAGCTAAGCATTATTATTACATCATATCCTCTTTGTAATCAATGCAAATCAATTAAAATGATGTATTCAGTTAATTGTAACTCTTCCGCATATTTTTAAAATGATAAAATATTAAAGAATTCCATTTAATGAATGCTCAATTTGAGGTTCGAAGCTCACTTGAACCTTAAAATCAATCTAAACAGTGATAAAAACATCCTAACTTCAAACTATCATAAAATCCTAGAGAATTGAGCTTTTTAAATAAAATAAAATGCGAAAATAAAGCTCTCAATCTTATCTTTAATTTCGTCAAATAAAAAACATCTGTTGTGTATTCAAAAAAAAGTATTTATTAGCTTTGAAGTAATCTACTTTATATCATTAGATATAATCATATAATAAAATCTGGATTATGCTCTTTTAAATTACTTTTGCTTTAATATTGAGCATAGTATACATATTAAAATTTTTACACCAATAGAAAGATAAGATTCTTAGCTTCATTTTGATAGTTTACAGTGTGAAAAAATATTAATTTTTCATTGAGTTATTAATGTTTTAAATATAAATTGTGTAATTAGTTACTTTTTCAAAATCGAACTGTGTTATGCTGCGACTTGAGCAGCATGTGCATTAGAAAATGGCCTAATCTCTAAAATAATGACCCATATATACACTGGGTAAAAGATGGGATATTGTAGTAAATGGGAAACAAACAAGTATAAACAAAGAGGCAAAAATATCAGAATAACAAAAATTTTATTGGGGTGAAAGCTATAAAAACATATGGAAAGGTTAGTAAAAAAATCATATGAGAGAACTTGAAAAACTACTCAAAGACCTCAACTTGGCGATTGCCAAAATTAAAGATATTGACCGCAAGGTCAAGGCAAAAGTGAGGGCTGCTGTCCTTACAGGGGACAAAATCAAAAAGGTGTCCACCAAAGCAATCATGGCTAAGATGCCAGACACATCCAAAACAACCATTGAACACATCAAATGTCCAGAAAACTGTGGTGGAAGGCCTCAAATTCAAGTCCTTTGTCCTCTCTGTGCCTTCTGTCTGGGTCAACGACCCTGAGATGTATGCTCACCTCAAACCTGCAAAGCGCGCAAGAATTATGGACACCAAATTGCTGGTGTGATTACTTGCACCAGAATGGCAAAGCCTGTCAAAGCCGCAGGCAAGGAGGAAACACACAAAGGTAACCTAAAAATAAAATTAATAAAAATTTCTAAATACTTATCTTTTTTTAGAAAATGTAGACAGTATCTCTGCTGGGTCCTGGTCCCCTTTGTCCCCCCACCTTATACGTCAATTACACCAATCATGTGGCCAAACAGCTCTTTCTGTCCCCCCTGTCTTGCGGGAGATTGAGGATAGGATTCACGGTACCTTCCCAATCTCCAGGGAGGCATTGGCTGGGCTTTCACATCATGAGGGGGCATCTGAGTGGGCAGTTACAGCCTACAAGGATGCCCAAATGGTCCGCCTGGACCTGCTGGTCCTCAGTGGAGTTTACTGTGTAAACTTCATTGAGCTTGTTTGGGACATCCTGGCAAAACTCCCATTCAAGAATATACCAGAGATGGGTCGGGCACACACGGCTGCTTGCTTCTGCTTCCCAGTGGAGCACACCCTGTCTTACCTGTAAAAGAACTTTTGGGAGCTCAGTGGGTAAATTGGCTGTTGCAGACGCAACAGCCGTAAAGAAGACCAAAATCCTCCTGGCAGACTTTGGGCTGGCCTGGAGTGTCAACAAGACAGGGGTCCCTCCAGCAATGAAGCTCACATTTGCCAAGACAAAGCACAAGAAGAAGATTAGTGCTGTGTTTAATAAATTGTGCAAGTTTACTGAAGCCTTTTCCCAGCAAAAGCTTCATCTGGTGGTTTACCTGGGGTATCTATTTTACTTTGGGATGAGCGCGTCTGTAGAGGACCTTAACAGGGTCCTCCTAGGGATTAACAAGGCCAGGCTCTCCCTGGATGGGAAGAAGGTCCCCCCAGGTTACAACTCAGTTGACCATGTTATCCAGGACGCCCTGGTCCTGGCTGGCATCTACGGGTTGCAGCCCTGCCAGAAAAGCTGCTGCTCCATTCCCACCTCACTATCCTCCCTTTTACTAGCCGCCAAGAATACTTCCAGCAGGGTGTATCCACCGTACACGGTGTGGCGGTGGAAGTTGTGTGCCACCTCCATTGCGGGGTGGGTACATACCACCAAACCCACTACAGGTGCACTCAATAAAAATCTTCTTCCTCAATATAAGCTACACTTTTAACTTTTTAAAATAATTAATTTTTATAATTCTTATTTTAGCAAACAAGTTTTGAAAAATAAATCCCCAAAAATGTCATCATATAAGCATAAAAGTATTTATTTTAATAAAAATTACTTCTACCATGTACACATTACATTCATTTTTTTTAATTTCATTTTTATATTTATTTGACAAAAGTGATATAAAAATATTTGCGTAATCCAGTATTAAGTGTTTGGGATAACCTCAGATGCCATAATAAAAAAAATTTATATAAAATAAATAAATTACTAACCTTCATTGATGGTCCTGCTGAATGTAATTGTGGGCTTGGAAACATCTAAATATAAAATGATAATTAATAAATCTTGAATACTGTAAATTCAGAACCTGAACATAAAAATGCGGGATTGTCAAATCCTTGGTCCAAATTTTAAATCACTTTCGCGGGCAACTCAGCTGAGTGAAAAATAAAATATTTAATAAAATCAACCATTTATTTTGATTTTTTTGGCTTATTTAAATTGGTAAATTTTGAATCTCTTGAGCAGATAACTCAACTAACAAAAGACAAAACTCAGCAAACAAATGCGGAATACATGAATCAGAAATGCGGGATTCTAATGTACAATTTGAGATTTCCTGTATTTCAATCAAATCATGGACATCATGTAAAAATTAACGAATCTGAAATTGTGGGATTGTCAAATCCAAGAACTAAATTTCAAATTATTATTGCGAGGAATTTGAAATAAAAATAATTTATTGGTGTCTCAAAAAGGATGCTAAAGGATATAGAGTTGATTTGTGCTAATTCTTTTAGGAATCATAGGCATTCTCAAAAATCACCCTATTCCATTTTAGGACGGCTAAAATTTAGATGCTTGATTACAGTAGATTTCAGAAAACACTAATAATAAAGTAGAATTATATATTACAATTTATCTTATCATGTTGTCTTTCCTTTGGTGTGTTGATAATTGCAAGCACATTATCAACACACCAAAGGAAAGACAACATGATAAGATAAATTGTAATATATAATTCTACTTTATTATTAGTGTTTTCTGAAATCTACTGTAATCAAGTATCCTTAGTAGCAATACATGAATACATAGTTAGTAAACTGATGGTTTATCTTTCCCCCTCCTTCCTTCCTCTTAATAAAGTTTTGTTGGCCCCTTGGCTACACTGGGGGCCAAAAAACTTTTAAAAAAATTCTGCGTCATCAGGAGGGTAGCTCATATATCATTATATGGTTTTGTGGTTGCTATATTAGTGATTTAGAGTGCAGAATATTACATCATTTCCAGTTTAGATAATTTTTCATTTCACTTAATTTCATGTCTAAACATGGGTGTTTAGATTGGATTTTTCATTTGATTTTATCCAGAGTGGAGCTTCTTGATTTGGGTTGATTTGTCCTAGTTACTTACTGTACATTCAATTTGGATTCCAGTTCCCGCAATTATTATTTGAGTTTACTAGTGGCATTCAAAAGTGATTTGAAATTTGGTTCCTGGTTTTACAATCCCGCAATTCCAAAAAACATAGTAAACTTAATGGAAATGGTCGATGGATTTGAACGCTTCAAATCTGATTCCAGTTAATTCATTTTGTCCATTAGAAATATGCAGTTTGACTTGAACTTTGCAAAGTGTCTCTGAGTTCCCGCATTTTAAAAAATTCAAATAAATACTCAAAAAAATCAATTTAATTAAAAAAAGGCTATCCCGCAAAAGTGATTCAAAATTTGGACCAAGGATTTGACAATCCCGCATTTTTACGTTCAGGTTCTGAATTTACAGTACCAGAGAAACAAAAATATCAGAAGATGCTAGTGATGTATTGGGGCAAGTTCATGAAGTAGGACAACTTACTAGAGGGTGTATTTTAAATAGAGTTATCAGTCTTTCAAAAACAACAACTTTTTTTTTCTGAAACAAACTAAGAATATTTAAGATGAGCCAAAGATAGGGTAATAGCATTTATAGCTTTGGGGCTGCTATTACTCTCCCATGCAACTCATCATAAATATTTTTGGTTTGTAGTTTGTAGTAGCACTTAAGATATTTTCAGTTATATTATAAGTTGCAATTTTCTATTCTAAAATTGATGAATTATTTTTAAAAAAAGTATTTAAGCCTAAGATCAATTAAAGATTTAGGATTGATTGTATTTTAAGCTTTCTGAATAATTTGAATATGAATCATGTGATTAAGTTATAAAATAATCAATCTGGTGCCTAGGCATAACAAGAAAAATAATGACCCATATGATATGGTGTACTTTTGATTTAAAGAGAAATAAAAAAGCTTACTTAGAAATGAATTTCCTTGCACCTAGTTGATTTCTATACAGATTAAAAATACGGTTGTTTTAAGAACTTTTAACTGAAAAGTAGTGGAAGAGTTATTGTTGCAGTTGGAAGTATATATCGTCAGATTGAACTTACTTTCCTAGAAGAATCTTATCGTCAAGCTAGATGGATGAGCTTATCCTTGAGATTAGAAAACTAATGTTGAAGGGGTGTTTACGCTTCATTATACAACTTATACTACAAGTAAAATAGTTGAAATGATTATCAAGATACCTTTCCTTTTAAAGTACTCAGCTGCGTAGTAAATATTTTGATGCGATGTTCAACAAAAAAGATATCTAGCTAAAAAACCTAAATAAATTAATAATTCAAAAAAAACCTTCTGGTGTGACAAGTAAATGTTGCTAAGAAAGCTAACTAAGACTGTCTATAACGAAAATAATTTAGCTAAACATATGGACCTACTTGGTGAAATATTCCCCTGCAAGCTGAAATAAAAATAGGGATTTTAATGTATTCCTAGAATTTATATTAAGAAAACAGGGGTTTAAAAAAGTAGCTAATGCGATCTAAAATCCCACGGGGGGTAAGAGCAGGCCGTACGTCTAAGTAAAAGGAAGGAAGATCAGGTTGGAGTGGGGAAGATTTTTCCAGTATAAAAATCAATCACATAGCGGACTTCAGTACCACATCTATCAACCACCCAGTCATGGCGATCAAACGGCAAAGTGTAGCTAAGGTGACAGTTTAGAGAAACATATACATCAATACAAACCAAATCAATGATTACTTACCCGAACCAACTCTTTATCCTGGCTTTGGGGGTTATATCTTTCGGACGTCCCTGGAATTTTACTAGACGAGGATTTCCACATGAGCTACAAAATATTATTAATTTTAATGCTTAATGATTCTTTTAGCTAGATTAAATTTCATGGAATGCTGTACATAAAAGGCATATTCTACCTTTTATACATCTCCTCATACTTTAAAATCATGTTCCATGCGCGTTCATTAACAGCATTGTGAATTGGGACAATCACTTTCATGTCCTCTTCTGAGGGATCCCAGTTCTTTCTTTTCATAGCGTTGAAAAACATTTGTTGAGAAGGGTATACCCAATGAGACTCACTTTGGCCTTCTGCCTTTGGTATACTACTAATTTCTCGTTCTTGGTTCAAAGGTACCTTTTGATTACTAGTTGGAAGATTGAATTCTTTCCCTTTGGGCATATAGTTTGAGGGATCTATTTTCACTGGTGAGTTGTGGTCGATTGGACAGCCGCCTTTAGATGCATCTTCGCTATCTTTTGAACTTTTGTTTTCTGAATGAACAGATTTTCCTATCTCTAACCAAGTGGATTTTGAAGCATTATTATGGTCAATCGGACACTGTTTAACGCTAGAAGTTTCCTGGGGGATAGTCTGATATTTCTCGGAAGACATAATTCCAAAAGCAATTGGCGTATTCTTTAAATGCTTTGCTTTTAACCTTTGTACTTTCAAAACTATGGACTTCAGGGCTTTGATTCAGTTTGGATTTCAAGCCATTTTGATCGGGATCGAAGCAATTTAACTTTGTACTCAAAACGCCCAGGAAAGTCGAATTTATGAAAATCGAAGTTGGCCGAATCGAACAATAGAAGAGTTGAATTTACAGCCAAATTGGATTACAAGGAGACATTAAAATTGAAGATGGCCAGATTAAAATCATCCAAATAAAAATAAATTCCTAATATCTCACTTTTTAGTAAATAATTTAAAAAACATTTATGCTAAATTAAAGACAATTCGATTCTGATATTTATATGAGCTATTAAATTATTACAGTAGTTTTCAACCTGTCAGGGTAAAGTAGAGAGAGCTCGTCGTAATCAATCAAATAGGGAATGTACACCCAAATTAGGATGACATTACCAATTAGGAGGAGACAATGTGTGTTTACTTGTAAATGATAACCCTTGAAGAGTGAATAAGGAAAGGTGCAGCAGAAGATTATGCACAGGTACATCAAGAAGACCTTCATTTGGCTCAACGTCAAGGAATCAGCAGCATAGATAGGCTCACTTTCAATTTCGCGGGTTTCAGGAATCATTTCAGCAGGAGGTGGAAGATTACCAGGAAATTGCAGAGGTGAGAAAGCAGAATCTAGCAGTCTGGTTATTACAAATCTGATTGGGAAATATTGAAATAAGTGAATCATTGAGGCAAGATATTTATTGAGAGTAAAATATCGAACTACTAAGGTAGTTTGGTGGGGACAATTGTTACTTAAAGCCTTTGGATACATCTTGATGAGGTGGCCTCCTTGAATACTGTCAAAACCGCAGGCTCAACCCGCCAGCAAGGTTTCAATCAAGCGGGTTTGTGACCCGCAATCCGATTACCCGGTCACTTGAAGCCAGACCCGGAAGTCAACTCGAATTACCAAATCAATCAACATGAACAAATGATGATCCCTCACAGTGGATACCTCAATTTGGCGCTTGACTCATTAGCAGGATCAAGCCACCCCCTCTTCCATCCAGCTGTGTGATCACCAATCATGTTCCTGCTATCCATTGATTCACAATAGCTATATAATCACTATCTCTCAATAAAGATTATTATCTATCCTCTAAATATTTTTCCCCTTGTAACTCTGCTAAAACAGCACAGTTACAACATTGGTAGCACAGGTAGGTTCTCCATCCTACCTTATCTTGAAAAATTCTGCCTGTTGCCCGCACACGCCGCGGCCAACAAATCCTCGACAGAATCATGTCTGGCCTCCCGCCCGACTGGACGCCATACACTCCTGGTACCGAGATACCTGATGGTTTTGTTCTCTACCAAAACACGGTGATCCCGCTACCTGCCTTCAACGCCCTGTCTGCCCTAGGGTTCTTTCAGGCACCCTCATCAACACCACAACCAGCGGACGAGACCACCATGCCCGCCTATGTCGCACAAAGACTTCGCAGCGCCGCCTTGGAACCCTTTGTGGGGCCAACAACAACAATGCTGCCACATGGATTCAGCCCGCCCAAAGCAAGTTGGCTCAGATGAAGTGCCCACAGCGGTTTTGGATCACGGAGATTTTCATTTGTCTGACCCACAACGCTAGCACCTGGTGCAACAAGTGGCACAAAGAGCACACTGACAAGAACTGGGACACCTTTAAACAGGACTTCTTGGTGAGATTTGCACTTAAGGATACGGCACTCATGATCATACACCAAGTAAATAACCTAACCCAGACAGGCACTGTTAAAGAACTCACCTGCACCTACGAGGAACTCTGTCTCTGCGCCCCATCCGACATGGCCTTTGACACCCCAGCAACACACCTCATGTACTATGACGCTCTCAAGTTGCACGTGATGAGACATGTGAACCTGGACCAAGTTACCAACCTACAAAGCCTGTACCGTGAAGCAGAAAAAGCGGAACAAAACTCCAACGCTCTGCACAAGGCACAGACTGAGAAACAGGAGAGACCCAAGGACTCACATTCAAGTGGGCACTCCTCGCAACCACCTCCTGGAGGTAATGGTAACAACAACAACCACAAACCCACAGGATTGAATGGAAATGGAAATAACGGCCAATCAAATTGTACCCATTTCCGTGTCACCACCACCCAAGGCAACCAAGATGAGGGAAAAGCCCGGGGAGAGCAATAAGCGAGCCAAGCTCTTCCCACGCAACTCCTGACTCGCCCAACAATGAATACCGACCCAAGGACGTGGACCAATGCCCAATGATCCAAGTGCCCTCGGAAGACCCAGTACTATACACCATCACCAGACATCCCAATAAATTGATGTCTTACCCTTTCTGCTTTTGCAGTTACACAGGCTCAGCACTCTTGGACTCAGGCGCAGATTGAACCTTAGTCAACAGCAGCTTTGTGGATAAATTCAAGCTGGCCACTAATCCTTTGCGTATTAAAAACGTGGACCTGGCTGATGAACATCACATTGCTGTAACAAAAGAAACTGCTCCCTTCTCTGTCATGCTTGAGAACCTCCACTCCACCATCCAAGGTCCTGTCATTGACTTCCCTAAGTTTGACATTGTACTGGGACTAGACTGGTTGCGGAGAAACAACCCTCACATAGACTGGGCAACCTCAGTGCTGACCATCAAGCGGGAAGGTGTCAACCACCAAATCTACCAGACTCTGTAGACCAACTCCTACAAGACCACATCTTTGTACCCATCACAGAGACCTCGGATGAGAAGGAAAACCTGAAAGCTATTGAATGGGACTTCTGCTAGTATGAAATCATACACTTCAAGAACCACCAGGACACCTTCACACCGCAAGATTGCGACATTGTGGCCCATCACCCAGAAATCTTTAAGGAAGCGTTACCTGGGCTACCCCCAGAGAAACACATCCAACACTCTATCTAACTCAAGGGGGCTGTACCCAAGGCACGCCCCATTTACAGGCTGACCCCAAACAAGGATGGCGCCCTGCAGCCTATCTCAAGGAAGCACTGGAAAAAGGACTTATCCGCCCCTCACAGTCTCCCTTTGGGGCAGCTGTATTATTTGTGGCTAAAAAGGACGGTACCTTACGCCTGGTCACAGACTACCGCGCCTTGAAAGAAGTCACCATCAAGAATTGTTACCCCTTACCACTAATTGACAATCTCTTTGACGCCTTGGGAGGAGCCTTTGTCTTCTCCAAGATTGACCTAACTGCAGGTTACAATCAGATTTGTATCAAGGAGGAAGACATCCCCAAGACAGCCTTCCGCACCAAGTACGGTTCCTACAAATGTGTAGTACTCAACTTTGGCATGACCAATGCCCCGTCCACCTTTGTAACCTTCATGAACAAAGTGTTTGCACCACACATAGGCAGACACACCCTCGTGTACCTGGACAATATCATTGTCTACAGCCCCTTGGTAGAACAGCATCACAAGGACCTGGAGGAAGTCTTTGCGACCCTGGCACAACACAAACTGCTGGCCAAGCCCTCTAAATGTCAGTTCTTCTGGGAGCAACTAACCTTCTTGGGACACATAGTCTCAAAAGACGGCATCAAACCTGAAAGTCAGAAGATACAAGCCATCTGCAAAATGCCACCTCCCAAGGACAAGTCAGAACTATGCACCTTCTTGGGAATGGTGGCCTATGTACAACGTTTCATACCTGACTGCGGCATCTTGACCGCCCCCTTGTCTGCCATAACAGGCGCCAAGTCCAAGTTTGTATGGACCCCCCAATGTGACCTCTGTTTTAGACGTCTCAAGGAAAAGCTCACAACAGCTCCCATCTTACAATACCCCAAACAAGATGGAGAATATCAGATGGAAACCGACGCTTCAGATGCATCCATTGGGGGAGTACTGCAAATTAAGAATAGTGACAGTGACTTCCTGCCCGTAGCCTACAAGTTGCACAAGCTGACAGATTGTGAGTGTTGATAACCTATCCACGACAAAGAACTACTGGCCATTGTACACTGCCTAGTCAAATGGCGCTGTTACCTGGAACTGCAGGAAGAATTCACAGCACAAACCAATCATAAGTTGCTCATCTATTTCAAGACACAGGCAAACTTATCACGCCGCCAAGCGCGGTGGATGGAAATCCTAGAAAGATTTAACATGCTCATTCAATATAAGCCCAGGGCCAAACTCATCATGGCGGACGCCCTGTCCTGCCTGTATGTCCGCGCTTCTAGGGGAGAGAATGGGCTTGACCCAGACTGGCCTCTCCTAGTGCTATGTACAAAAGACAAAGGGTTCCCCGCAGGCACAACCAATATCACCAAGGAAACAGTCATCAAGAATGAACACCTCTTTGCTGACGTATACAGGACTCTTCACAGAAAGATGTCGGATGGCACAACCATTTCCTACATTCCCACACATCAACAAGTCAATACCATTCTTTGCTACCACAAAGATCTTGGACATACTAAGAGCCAAAATCTATATGATTTCCTAAAACATAAAGCCTGGTGGCCAATCTTATACCGCAATGTCCAGGAAGTGCTAGAACAGTGCGAGGTCTGCAAAAAGTTTGCCAGAAGCAAAACCCTGCCTAAGTCTGTACTCCCCATTCAAACCCAACTACCGTTCAAGGTATGGGCTCTGGACATTGTGGGCCCCATGCCAGGAAAGCACAACGACAAAAAATACATCATCACAGCCATTGATTTTGCGACAAGGTGGCCAGTAGCCCAAGCAGTGAAATTGCACACCGGTAACAACGTCCGACAATTCATTGGCAAGGAAATAATCAGTAAGTTTGGAAAGCCAGAACTCCTGATAACCAATGGAGGCAAAGAATTGGCCTCCAAAGATACCAACGTGTACCTCACCAAAAATGGGGTCAAACACACCATCACAACATAATATCATCCACAGGCCAATGGACGTGTAGAGCGGCTTAATGGTAGCCTCATGCAAGCCTTAGCCAAACTCACCGCCGGGAGACCTGAAGACTGGTATAAGCAACTACCAACTGCATTACTTGTGTGCCAAACCCGAGTGAACAGATCCACAGGGAAAAGCCCGTTTGAACTGGTATACCACACACAGCCTAATATCATTCAAGCATTGACAGGACCCAAACTGGAAATCCCAAGTCAAGTCCCCCCTCGCTCAGATCCTCAAGTAATAGAGGCCAACAGCAAACAGGCAGCCAAAGAAAAGGAGCGCTTACAAAAGACCTTTGTTCCCATCTGCCAGAGACATGAAGTTAGAGACAAAGCCTGGGTCATGAATGTTGACAAAAGCAAGCTACAACCCAAAAAAGTAGGGCCAGCAATAATCCTAAAGGTAAACAACAATAACACTTACCCCGTGCAAGGGCTTGGGAAACGCAAGCAAGACAAGATGTTACACCACAACCGCCTACAACCTTGCAAAGTGAGACAGAAACAACAGGAAACTTCCCTGCCTGCCACCGAACAATCAACTGGTTCAATATGGCGCACGGGCTCCTGACAACCTCCCTGACGACCTGCCTCCTGAGGAGGCCAACTTTCAGCCGGGGGGGTGTCAAAACCGCAGGCTCAACCTGCCAGCAAGGTTCCAACCAAGCAGGTTTGTGACCCGCAATCCAATTACCCAGACACTAAAAGCCAGACTAGGAAGTCAACTCAAATTACCAAATCAATCAACATGAACAAATGATGATCCCTCACAGTGGATACCTCAATTTGGCGCTTGACTCATTAGCAGGATCAAGCCACCCCCTCTTCCATCCAGCCGTGTGATCACCAATCATGTTCCTGCTATCCATTGATTCACAATAGCTATATAATCACTATCTCACAATAAAGATTATTATCTATCTTTTAAATATTTTCCCCTTGTAACTCTGCTAAAACAGCACAGTTACAACAATACAATATTTAGACAGCTTACAGATACCACCAATGGTGGTTCTGTAAGCTGTTACCTGATCTCTTTTGAGGTCAGGATTTGTTGACCAGCAGGTCAAGGAAGGGAAAATTGGGCGTGGGGCATCTGCGCCCCACTTGGACCCAATTTCCTGTGCCACCACCCACTTACAATTGATTGTTAGATCTAAATCTACAATCACCGCAAGTGGGCGGGGCTTCAGGCCAGGTTTTCCCGGGTGGTGGCGCTTTGGCCAATCTGCACCTGGGAAAACTATGGCCATGACATTACTCTCCTTCTTTGGTAACAGGGACTTCCCGCCTCCTGGGAGTGCTGCCAATGCATAGTTCTTGTGGGCAGGGGGGAGTTTCATGGCAGCTAGGGTGGCCTTTACTGGACCTACTGCTTGGGAATTGTTCTTGTGGAATTCCTGGAGCATTTCTTGGGCGT
Organism: Entomophthora muscae; assembly: GCA_014839935.2. Taxonomy (NCBI): domain Eukaryota; kingdom Fungi; phylum Entomophthoromycota; class Entomophthoromycetes; order Entomophthorales; family Entomophthoraceae; genus Entomophthora; species Entomophthora muscae. The sequence continues at coordinate 202,913 of QTSX02005801.1, forward strand.
GAGTGAGGTTGCGATGGGGAATCCAACAGTTTTCTGAGGCTGGGTATCCCTTCCAGGCTACTAGGTAGCGCAGGCACTTGCAAGATAGTTTGGATGCAATTATTGATTCCAGTTCATATTCCAGTTGTCCATCCACCAGTATAGGATCAGGAGTAGATACAAGGGGACCTTCATACTTAGTTAATAGGCATTCATGGAATGTGCTGAAGATGTGGAAGGAGGGGGGAGGTCCAGTTGGTAGGCTGAAGATCCTATCTTCTTTAAGATTCTGAATGGACCTACTCTTTTGGGGCCTAGCTTCTGGCAGGGTACTTTTAGTCGCATGTTCCTGGAGTCAACCAGTACTTGATCACCAATTTCATACGCTGGGTCCTCTCTTCTTTTCATGTCTGCATAAGCCTTGTAAGTTGTCACGGCATGAGTCAAGTACACTTTGACTTCTTCATGGATTCTTTTTAAAGCTGCTGCTCTGTGAGGATGCCAATTCCACTTTGCTACCTGAGAGTGAGCCAAAGTTACATTGGGGGTTATAGCCATAATTTGCAAAGAATGGGGAGACATTAGAAGATGAGTATGGGACATTGTTGTAAGCAAACTGGTCCATTAGTATGTTTTGGGACCAGTTATCTTGTTCAGCGTTAGAGTAGCATCTAAGAAATGTGTTCAAACATTGATTCACCCTCTCTGTCTGGCCATCGGATTGGGGGTGGTAGGCTGTTGATCTGCATAACTTAATGCCTAGGAGTCTGGAGAATTCCTCCCAGAATTGTGCTGTGAATTGGGGACCTCTGTCACTTATGATCTCTTGGGGGATTCCATGGTGGGCAAAGACATTGTTGACAAACAGTTTGACCTCTGGACTGATGTGATTGTGGTTTGGCAGGGGATGAAATGACTCATCTTTGTGAAACAATCTACTACTACCATGATTGCATCATAACCGTTTGATGGAGGAAGTTCTACTATGAAATCAACAGACAGAGATGTCCATGGCCCATTTGGAATTTTTAGGGGTACCAGTAGACCTTTCTGTTTGAGACGGGAGGGCTTTTCCCTTAGACAAATCATGCAGCCCTTCAAGTACTTAGCTACGTCTGATGTGAGATCTCTCCAATCAAATTGTCTACAGATTATCTCTATGGTCTTATTTTTCCCTTGGTGACCAACCAATATGTTGTTGTGATGTGCCTTGATTGTCACGGTAAGTTCCATAATGCCAGGTATTGTCCGTCCAAGTAAGAAGGCACAGAAGGCTGGGAAACCTGTATCAAAATTGACCAAGTTAACAGATTTAAACCAAACAGTCAATCAAAAATGGGTCACAGCTGCTCCAGTATGCCAGCTGAAACCAGCTCCCCCTTGTAAACTGACGTTGATAAATCAATGTAATATGAGGGTCACCCAATATAAGCTTATTAATCAGCATGGTTGTCAGAAACTGGTCACACAAGGGTTTTTTGCAACCTGGACTAGATACTTACCTGAAGATGCCAAAGGAATAGGAGATCAAGACTCAGGTGGTATTGCTTAGTTAATTTTTCTGATGTATATTGAATAACTTTCCCTGTTTTAACTCTAAGAGTTGAGTCCTTCTAAATTTACTCAATAAAAATCAATTATCCCAAGCTCTAATTTTAAATTTTAAAAATGCATCCTGTGCTTGGGTTGTTGCGGTATATCCCGTACAATCTGATTCTGAACAGAATCATTTCAGGAAGATGGGGCCCAGCATCTGGAACTTTGTCGTCAGCGCCGCAAAATTTTAATTTCATGCCAGCCAATTTTGTAGCTCCTCCCCCCATTCTGGAAAATGAAAATTGTGTCACTTCTCACTGCTCAGAATCCTACGCTGAAGATGCATTAATGCTTTCCCAGGTCATTTATCTTGGTTTACTCTGGTTAGGATTGATTGTTCTACTTAATCCTGGAGTTTCAATTGGAAATTTCACAAAAAGATATTTAAAGCCGCATTGGTGGTTAATCATCAATTCTATGTGGATCTGGGTGGTAATTCCCCATCATTTAGAAACGGCTTCATAATATCCAGTGATTTCCGTCACATTGATGACTTCCAGGCAAATATCACCATCAGGTACCCACAGACAACCATTGTGAAGTATGTTACTGTCTTCAGGACTGTAGCAGGCGTGAGGAGTAGATTGACTTGCCAACTTAAACAACTGGGGGTACCGTTTGTCTAAAGGTTGCAGCAACTTGACTCAAGCTACCAGGTCTGGGTTGGCAGGTTCTTGGACACTTAGGGTACAGATTGTTCCTGTGGGAGGAGAGGATAGAATGGCGCTGGGGGGAATCATGACCTTTGTATTAAATTCTTGTTCAGCCTTAACGTCTGGAAGGAATGCTGGGTTGCAGCTGAGGGAGTCCACCAGATGGTTATCAATACCCTTGATAAAACTTGTATTGGAATTTAAACTTGACTAGGACTTCATAACATCTGGTCTGGCTTTCAGTTAAGAGATGAGGTTCCTGGTAATACAGTAGGGCTTTGTGGTCTGTCCTTACTGTAAATGGGTGTGTGGCTGAGCAAAGGTGATGCTGCCAGTATTTCATAGACTCTACTACTTCTAATAGCTCCTTGTCATAGATCATGTAGCTGAGCTCTTCATATTTCATTTTTCTTGAGAAATAGCTCACAGGGTATTCTAGTCCATCATCAGCAGTTTGTAGAAGGACTGAGGCAATGGCAAATTTGGAGGCATCTGTGACTAAGATGAAGAGTTTGGAGGCATCAACATGGCAGAGCATGGTTGCAGAACACATGATGTTCTTAACAGCATTGAACGCAGCATCACATTGTGTGGTCCATTCCAGAGTTTTTTTCTAGCAGCATAAAGGGGGGCTGCTGTTTCTGACAAGTGGGGGGTGAAGCGTTTCAAGAAGTTGCATGTTCCCAGGAAACTGCGGAGTTGGGTAATGTTTGTCAGGGTCTGCCAATTCCTTATTGTAGCTTCCTTGTCAGGGGAAATGACATGGCCTTTCTCCAAAATCAGATTTCCTAAGAACAAAACCTTACTCTTGAAGAATTCACATTTGCTCAGTTTGATGACAAGATTTGCCTTTTGGATCCTTTCTACTACAGCACAAAGGTGGGTGGCATGAGACTCCTCATCCGGAGAGTATACTAAGATGCCGTCCATGTATGCTATAGCACAGTTCCCAATGAGGTCACCTAAGACTGCATTGATCATCTTCTGGAATACTGCTGGGGCATTTTTTTAGACCAAATGGCATGACTTGGTACTGAAAGATGCCTTTATTAGTCCTGAAAGTGGTGAGCCATTCCTGACTTTCTTTGATGTGAATCTGGTTGAAAGCATTTAAGAGGTCCAGCTTTGAAAAGATCCTAGCTTTCTCCACCTCCCTGGAGATCTGAGACTTAATGGGCATGGGGTATGGGTCTGGTACAGTCACATTGTTCAGGTTGCCAAAATTAATGCAGGGGCATAATGATCCATCAGACTTTTGAACAAACAGCAGTGGAGAGCATATAGGTGAAGATTTCCTAAAGATCTGTCCTTTGGCTTCCATGTCCTTTGTCCATTCTTCTAAGCATTGTTCCTCCTTTAAGTTCAATGGATAGATGGGAGAAGCAACTTTCACCAAATCAACAGTGAGTTTAAACTCAAAGTCAAATTGTGAGTGTGCAGGGAGACCATCAGCCAGCTTAGAATCAAAGGCTGCATGCAAGTGGGAGAGGCACAAAGGAAGGACATTGAATGATGTGTCGGGTTTTGTTGTTGCTGAGACTGACATTGAGATGTGAGGGGCTTCTTTCCCAAACAGGATCATTGATACCTCCAAGGAAATTCTGGCAGGATGAGCAATCCTCAGTAGGTTATCTTTGAGGATTGGGGTGATATTGTGCTCTCGCCACCATTCCACGCCTAGGATCACTGGGTATGTCAGGTGCTTTGCCACTGTGAAGTCAGCAACAAAGGCATGATCAGTGATAGAGAAGGATAACACACAACATAGTCTGAATGAACGGAAGACATTGGATACCCCTCCTTTGCACAGAGCACCAGGATTATATTCCAAGCCTAGCTTGTCAACCAGATCTTTTGAAATGAAGTTGTCTGTGGCACCTGTATCTACTAAATCTACATCTTTTGTTAGATGTGATGTGGAAGCAAAAGAACAATGAAACAAAAAATATCCCATCTTTGTTTTATTTGATAGAGGGGGTGATTGGAATCAACTTGTACCTGGAGTTGAGGAGCTGTCTGAATGGACAACAGGTCATCATTCAAGGCTACAAAGGGTTGGTCAATCACAGGTTTAATGACAATAAGATTGAGACAAGGAGCAGGCACAACCTTATTCATAGTGGCAACGTGGAGATCCACTATAGTCTGAGCCTTGGCGGATAGCAACAGAAAGTTCTGGTTGAAACGTATAAGTTTACAGGCATTGGTAGCATTACCTGAAGTGGGCGCTTGGAAGTCAATAGAGTTCAAGTTTTCCAGGGTAGCGCTGGAGTCGTCAATATCATAAAAGGAGAGCGCGGCCAGGGTAGGAATACTCTGAGAAGGAGAACTGATGACAGGAGCTATAGCCAGAGTGGGGGCTGGAGTCACAAGAGATTGAGAAACCTCAGGGTATATGGGCCCTTGTGGAGTGGCTGGCTCCTGTTGACTTTTCAAGCAATTTAACATGGGAGGAGCCTCCAATAACAGAGGCTGAGTTGGCTGCTGGGACGTTGCTAGCTTACCCCTGACTGCTTGCAAGAGGCGCTGTATCATATCGGAGACAGAAGCGGAAGGGTGCAACCAGGGTGAAAGACTTTGACAGGTGTGGTCAAGGCTGAGATAGAGGGCCGCAAGCTTAGGGCTTTGGGGGAGTGATGACTTCTCAGCATTGGCTTGAAACTGCTTGAGGTGCAAGGGTAGAGGTTGAGGGCCTTGAGAACTTGAGAACAGGGTTTTGTAGTCAATCAAAGAGGAAGTTGCCAGAGCTTGACACGTCACCAAAGGAATTAGGGTTGACACATCATCAAAGGAGTTTGGTGCTTGGTCAAGAATAGACAAACACCACTCACGGGATTTGGGTTCTGCTTGTTTGAGTAAGGAGCTGAGAAGCTTCTGAGGGAAACCATGCTGGGTTCATTCCTCAGTTAGTGCCAAGATTTCTCTGGCAGTATTTAATGAAGGAGATGGAAGGCTAGGAGCAGGCTGCCAGAATTTGAGGCGTGAGAGTAAAGTATGACGAGGTTGTGTGATCTCTATCTTTGAAAAGGATGGGTATAACAAGGGAAAGAAACCACTGCAAAATACTCCAAAATAAAGTAATGAGCATTGTGGAAGTCACCACTGAAATATTCATGATGCAAGAGAATGATGTAACAACAAAGATGCGCAGGCCATACAATATATCAAAATTAGAGTAGTTTGATAATGTCAGGGTAAAGTAGAGAGAGCTTGTTGTAATCAATCAAATGGGGAATGTACACCCAAATTAGGATGCCATTACCAATTAGGAGGAGATGATGTGTGTTTACTTGTAAATGATAACCCTTGAAGAGTGAATAAGGAAAGATGCAGCAGAAGATTATGCACAGGTACATCAGGAAGACTTTCATTTGGCTCAACGTCAAGGAATCAGCAGCATAGATAGGCTCACATTCAATTTTGCAGGTTTCAGGAATCATTTCAGCAGGAGGTGGAAGATTACCAGGAAATTGCAGAGGTGAGAAAGCAGAATCTAGCAGTCTAGTTATTACAAATCTGATTGGAAAATATTGAAATAAGTAAATCATTGAGGCAAGATATTTATTGAGAGTAAAATATCAAACTACTAAGGTAGTTTGGTGGGGACAATTGTTACTTAAAGCCTTTGGGTACATCTTGATGAGATGGCCTCCTTGAATACAATATTTAGACAGCTTACAGATACCACCAATGGTGGTTCTGTAAGCTGTACCTGACCTCCTTTGAGGTCAGAATTTGTTGACCAGCAGGTCAAGGAAGGGAAAATTGGGCGTGAGGCATCCACGCCCCACTCAGACCCAATTTCCCGTGCCACCACCCACTTACAATTGATTGTTAGATTTAAATCTACAATTGCCGCAAGCGGGCAGGGCTTTAGGCCGGGTTTCCCCGGGAAGCGGCGCTTTGGCCAAGCCACACCTGGGAAAACTATGGCCATGACACAACCCTGTTGAGATAAATGTATATTATTCAGTTTAGAACACATGAACTCAGTCTAAAAAAATTAAAAATCAAGGTATTTATATTAAATTACAATATATTTGGATCCACTTTGATTTTGTTTTTAGACTGAGTTCATACATTCTAAACTGACTAATATACGTTTATCTCAACAGGTTTGAAAACTACTATATATATTACATTATTAACACTATTTATAAATATATGTCATGCCCTTCCCCAAAGGGCAAGCTCTTTAAATTTATCATATTTGATGTTTACAATTGATTTAAATCTTTCAGTATTTTTTAATATTGAAATTTTTAATTGGGAGTTAATATTTAAGTATTTTAAAGTTAATTACCTTGTTTTTATCTCTATTTGTGTTTGAATTATTGTTGTTGTTGTTTGCTCTGTTTTCTGCTTATCCTATATATATTTCTACTTTAAAGTTAGAATAAAGTCACCTATTTCTTACCTTTTGAACTCTTGCTTATGTCTTTGCCGCTCTCCAGTTTCACGTTGCTGATCTGCAACTTCTGTTAAGCTTCTCGGCTTTCCTTTCTCCTGGTTCTTCTTATTTCTTCTCCAGTTGCTCCTCACCTTGGCTGTTTCCCTCCTGTTGATCATACTCAAACAGGAAAGGCTTTTGCTTTTATAAATAAAGAGCTTTTGAAGAGTAGGCTTTAAGCCAAAATTCTAAGTGATTCCTTCCCCTTCAACTTTTTAACTTCAAATTTGTAATTTTTAGAAATTTATACATTTTTATTAAATTCATTTTAAAGTTTAGCCTTTTCTTTCCTTAAACAAATGGAACTTGTAAAACAACAAGCCTTAGGCTTGTTGTATCCATTATTTTCCTTTAAAGAATCTTTCAATAGTTATATGTACCAATTTGCTGATGGAGAATATCCTAATATTGACAATCCCTTAGTTACAAATTGTTCACTATTAAACACTCTATTTTATCTTCTTTGCTTAGGGTTCTTAAACTTAGTTACTCCTTTTTTGAACCAATAAGGGTTTTAGCAGGGTTCTGTAAGATTATTTTACAGACAGTTCCTACGTTTTTATACCTTTTAAATTTGAATCCTAATGCCTTGCACACTCTAGTTTATAACCTTGCGCCATTATGGGCAAGACCTTACAATATATCAAAAGCTAATCCATTAGTTATGTCAGGGACCCACTTGGTAGGGAACCAGTTCCCTATTTGGTGGGCCAAGGCCCCTAAGTTGACCCTGCTATTACTGACCCAATGGGTACTGTGATCATGGCAAGATGACCTAAGTGGCCCAGGTAGGCAAATCTTCCCAGCATGGAGCTGAAGCAACCCAACAGATAATACCCCACCATGTAAGATAACAGGTAGAAGGAGGCATGGGGTCTAACCAGCAAAGGTTTGACAGGAGGAGGAAAAGGGGAAGCACGACCATAGTTAAACTTTCTGCCCCAGTGACCTGAGGGATACTTGAACCAACCATGGGCCAGGGACTCCTTCTGATGAGAGTCATCTGGAGAGGAATTGTGCCAATCTGTAGTTGGAGTAGGATTCTCAAAGGTCCATATCACAGATAGGAGAGATGCTAGAAACCAGAACAGGAAGGAAATTTCCCTGCATGGCCTCAAGAAAGAGATTTAGAGTTAAGTGTAACCAAAGGTAATACAAGAAGTCTTTAGTGTTGGAACAAGTGGAAATGATAAGGATGGATCACTTAAATACCCTTAAAATGAGGCTGGAGCATTTAAGTGGTTCAGAGGTTTTTACATGAAACTTAATGTCAGAAATAATACCTGGTTCATATGCAGATCAAACTGAAGCTTAATAAAATAGACTGCAAAATAGTGAAGGGAGAAGTGCAAGGAATAAGCTATTATGCTGATCATAATTAAGCGGACTGGTTGCATATAATCAATGAAGATTAATAACAGAGCTGACCCAAAAGGTGGTTTAAGCGGGTCCCAAGGTGCCAAGTATAGTTTGTGTAGCCAATCAGAAGTCCAGCGGTAAGTGACGTTGTCTTTTAACCTAATAGTCTTTTCAAAGTTGTTTTGAAGTCCAAAAGCAAAAACCAATTGAATAAGTTTAGAATAAATAGGTAATGTATCTAAACTATTAGATTTTAAACTAAAGTTCTTCTTATCCTTAGGCTTCTGGGCTCAATCCCCGTTGTGCTCAATTCTAGATAATAAATTGGCATCTAACTCTTGGTTGCTAGTTTCCCTTGTGCTCATATTTTGGAAAGAGCTCCCCAAATAATTGATGGAGTCAGAAAAGAATTCCCTGACAAGTTAACTCACAACTTATTGTTATATTATACCAAAGTTATATAGAAAATAGTAAATTTTTGTATTGAATTATATTAATTAATGCTTAAAAATAATTGAGATCAATATAAAAACTATGCTGTAAAAGTACAACTTAGTTGATAAAATGTGAGATTGTCAATTCCAAGGGGCAGGCATAGGGCTGTGGTGGATCTTAAATGGTGGCTGCTTTATAAAAAAGCAGTCAACTGTTTAAGATCAGGAAAAAACTCCAGAAAATTGTACTGGCTACAATTTTTTCAGAATTGTTTCCCCACACATCCACAGAAGGGTGTTTTTCATATTTTTTAAATAAAAATTATATTTTATTTTTTTCAAATTTAAAAATAAAAATATAAGAATTCAAATTCAACTTTTATTTTAAAAATAAAACTTTTATTAAAAATATATATGAAAACAGGAACGTCCAGAAAACAGAAAGCTGTCTATGACCATTGTTTTTAAGTTTTGGATTTTTCTAGGTAAGAGGAATCCAAAATCTGAAACTGTGATGGCTTGGATGTGCCAATTACAACAAATTTTCAGGGAACTAACCTTGGGTGGCCTGCCTGCCATTTTCCAGGATTGGGAAGGCCGCGTGATTAGTGGGCAAAGCTTGTCATAAGATTGGTGCTAACTTAAAGAGGTACAGCATAGATTTTCTCTCCCAAGACCATGGACCAAAGGCCAGGACAATAGTGTCAATCACCTCAGTAAGAGTGATGTGCACTATTTCAAACAGCTTGTTGGTATGATCTAAGGGAAGTTTGGGGGTGGACACAGATATTGATTTAGTAGTGAGAGGTAGCCTTATGCCCAGTTAGTAGGCAGAGAAGCAGATGTACTTATCCTTAAACAGTTGGGGCTCAGTAATAAACCAATGTGTCAGGATTGACAATTCTTCCTCTCTGGAAACCTGGGCCCGGGAGCAGGAATTGAACCTGGACCCTGGACCCCCCAGGCCGCCGGGCCTGTGGACCGCAGGACCGCCCGCCCGCGCCTTTCTGGGATCAAGCTGATACCAAGAATGTTGGCCCATGCAGTGAAACAAGCCAAACCAAGGAAATTATTGCACCAAATGGAAGACTAATCACAGCGCCTAATGGAGGTACTGATTTGGCAACTATTAGCTTCATGAACTTGAAGTCTACACCAGTAACCAATCAAGAGCAGACCCAGGAAAGAGGCATGGGCCCGCGGCCCAGTCCCATGACCACAACACTAAAGCAAGATAATCAGGTAGCCAAATTGAGATTCTTGACCAATGAAAGAACTCCTGGGCCAAATGCCATTTTGCTGCCTTTGGACCCAAGCACCCAGTCCCCCTGATCCTGCCCTTCCCAATGCCCTGATGAACCCCCCATAAAAAATGTTAAGTTTGGAGGTGGGGTACTATATAGAACAAAGGACCTTGCGCTTCAAACTTACCGCCATTTTTGAATAAAGGTTATGTTATTTTGGCTCACACAGCTATTGCCTTATTTTGTATTTGCTGTCTACCAATTCAGTTCAGGATCTCCTGGCCCGCCTGCCCCACCGCCCACTGTTTTCCTTCCTCCTGGTGTACCCTTTGGACCCATCTATTTTACCAACTACCCTCTGAAGTCTGAATATAAATAATACACACCAGAAAAGATACTCAAACTTGATCCCCTGGCCCACATACAATCCACAATTAGATACAACCGACAAGGCCCGTGGATATTTTCAACACCCAAGTTGTTCAGAGGGAAATTCAACTATCTCCCTGCTTACAACCTGTCCATGAAACTGCCCATGACCCCAAAACCTATGCCCGCTTCTTCACCCAACCTTCCAACTGACCATTCTGGCAAGCTTTTTGGGATTGTGTACATCATCCTCACAGGGGTGATTGACACTATAATCCCAGCCACTGAACTGTGGTCCTGGGTGGGGAAGTCTGCCTCCTACCTTTTAAAGTTAGCTCCCCTCTTGTGGTGGGCATTGCCTGTAAAAAAACTGGCCCAAGTTACCCCTGAAAAGAACAGGCCAGCTGCTCAAGACTGGATCCCTGACACAATGGCCCTTTCTGTTAAATCTGGTCAACTCTTTAGTTTGGGCCAAGAGGTCTTGTTATTGTACATTAGTTTTAAAAGCTATATGAACAAGCAAAAAAATTCAGATTTAAACAAAATGAACTCATATTTAAGCAAAATTAAAAATAAACCAATTTATATTGATTTATAATAGATTTGGATTATTTTCAATTTCATTTAAGTCTGAGTTCATTTTTTTTAAATCTGAATTGTTTTTGCTTGTTGCCATAGCTTTTAAAACTACTGTATAAAGTCAGAGGTTTAATATCTATATTCAGGCTTCAAAGGGTGCTCCCTGAATTTGGACGGGACCAAAAGGGAGACCTGAAGGACAATAAGTTGTGGGTGATGGGAAAGGAGGGCCAGAGGAATTAGAGTTGAGTTGAAAGATAACTAAGATAAAATATGGCAATATTTAGGGGAACCAATATCTCATAACCCTTATTTAAAAATGACAATAAAGTCTAGTGTAGGGTTCATGGGTCTATATAGTACTCACCACTAGACTTTACATCTATTACAAGGAATTCATAATTTTATTGGGAAATATGGATTTGGGTGGGCAGGACACCCAGGTTTTGGGACAGCAAAATGGCACTATTGTAGGGGCATTCATTGGTTGGATCCTTAGAAAGGATAGTACAACCCTTTTGTTCCTGAGCAATAATCTTGAGAGCAGCCTTTAGCTCCACATTTTTTTCAGGCAGGGGTTTTTGATTGCCATCAAGGTAGACCTTAAGCTCATTACGCTAATGATGGGAATTTATTTGCCTTCCTTAGGCAATTTGTTTTATCTTTCACTGGGTGCCATGATTGCCAAGTCCTCACTAGCTTCTTTATATTTAAGGGTATTTGCTGTCTGGGCTCAGGGGATTTGATCCTAAAAAACGCGGGCAGATGAATGGCCCCCTGATTGTCAGGGCTGGTGGCCATGACCAGGGTAGAAAACTAGCTTTATTCACACCCCATCTAGTCTAAGAATGCATATACTCCTTGGTATAACCATCTCAGGATACTCAACTTTTCTATCCTTAATAAGCACTAGTGAGAGGTTACTTTACTAACACCCCAAGAAAAAAACCAAACTCTAACCACCTCACTTGAACAGAATTCCATCCACCACATCTGGGCAAACAAACAAAACAACAAACATTAACCTCTATCAGGCAACCATTCTCTACTTGGACAAAATCAGCCCACATATGCAAAAAGCTCCACATGTAGATTATCACACACAGGTAAAATTTTGGGGCATTTTTGACCTTTTTCCCTGCAAGAGGATTTATTTTATTGAAATTCAATCAATAATGTCAGCAGGTAAAGATACAAGTCCATCATGGAGGCCATGTTGAAGATATTGAAGCCAACAGGGGCTTACTACACAGTCTATCTAAGCCATCAATTAGAAGTTAACAAGGAGGCAAAGAATGTTATCCAAGAGGCAGGCTTACAGTGCTTCATATACCCACCAGGTCATGCAGACTATCATCATGCTGATATTGCATTTGAAAACATTGACAGTATAATACAATCCAGGGATCCAAAGGATATGTGTCAGAAACATCAATTTGATGCTTTTTGCCAACTATGAAGTCAGAAATCTAGGATTAGGTTCCTCTCTCCTTTCTGAGATTAATATTACTCCTAAAAATTAAATATTAGTTAGTAGTATATGTTCAGAATTACCCGAAATTTTTGAATTTCATCAACAGCATCATTCCCTATTAGAGGGGATGGGAATCAAACTTGGGACGCCTCCGGACAACAGCCATCACCTAAAGAAGATTAGGGATAAAGTGGATCCAAACCATCAGTTACCTGTTACTATCTGCAGGCAATCAGATGCTGCAATTTTAATTTGAGACGCAAATTTAACAGTTAAGACTGTTAATCCTGGTATAAACCATCCAAGCTCCGTAGTTTCTGTTTCCAGTGCTTCTGGGGTTATCTGTGGGGCCAGTTGCAATAACCCCCAAGTTGTTGCAACAACACTTGGGGATATATCAGGGGGCCACATTAATTGAAGTTACAAATAACTTACTTTAAACAACTGGGTTTACTTCTTCTTGTCCTACCATTTCAAAATCCCCAGATTTCCCCTTTATCCAAACAGCAATTCCACTCATCAGATGCTATATAAATCCTGATAGATTCATTATTTATACTTGTTCAGTTAATAAAGTATTAACCCAACCAATCTTTGTAACTTCTTACACTTGCTTCTCCCCTTCTTCAGATAAACCATGATATTACCCAAGTTCTCTCAAAGGGAGTCCTTTGGGTATAAATGGTTGGTTTAGGCACTCCTGCTGCAGGCCTTTGGGGCCAGAATTTTGTTAGGAACTAGAGAAGACTCTAGTTCCTCTACTCCTTTCCCCCAAATGGGTAAGTCTTAGCGCTGTGTGATACCTGGTATATGATATACAGCCACTTCCTTATCCCACAATTCTCCAGTTACAGAGAAACAAAATTTGTATATGAGGACTCCCAAGATTCAGACTCCCACCATATTCCATCTGTTGACATCAGCCTTCCTTTTAAGTTACCTGGGAGCTTACTTCTTCTTGGGTAGATTTAATTCCCTCTTGAGGAGATATTGCCTTTTGGGGGAGATTTTTCATATGAGAATGTTCTCTGTTCTGGTAGGCACATTGATTACAGTTCTCAATCCCTCTGTGATCATACACCATATTGGTGGTATGTTTCTTAGCAGATGGATTCCTGACAATATGGCTGCTATACTACTATACTTAAATGATAATAATGTTCTGTTTAATCAGAGTGTTATATCTAATTTTTTTATCTGAGTCAGTGTTTCATATGTTGAATACAGGGAACAGCCACCATAACCCTTGTCTCCTCCTTATTGCTCTTCTCTATTTACTCTACCCCACACATGACAGAAGAGCAGTAGGCAGTGTTTCATAACACAGCAATTGTTTCTGAAATGGACTTTTATTGTCTTCTTCACATCACAAACCCCTCTTGCACCCAACCTTCACCCTCTCTCTCATTCCCAATTGATTCTTCTAGCCATACTTGAAGATAAGCCACCATAGCCAACCACAAACAGCACTTTAAGAATCCAACTTTATTTTGTTTCCTTTCATGTTTCTTGTTGTCTGTTCTTCCCTTTGTGTCTTAAAGTCAATTAAATGGTTATTGGGAGTTATATAATGATAAAATTATCATTGTCATATGCTCTTTTTATATGAGATATAGCAGTCTCACATTGTCTGCAAGTTGAACTGTCCCATCAAGGATAAATCTGCACCAACAGTGCATCTAGAGAAAGCTTTGTTGGGGTCATCCCCAGATATTCCCAATTGTCTTCCCTGCCCCTGTTCCCTCTGTCAGCAATATAGGGGTCCAGGCAACTGGAGGGTTTTGGGATGCCAGCTATGCTGCCAAAGAAAACTTACTTCAGGCTCATTGCCAGTGTGAAACTTACCTTTGGTGTGCCACTTCCACTTGTAGGCAATTTAGGATCAATACATTCCAGATAAAGGGTACATAGAACAAAGAAGGTTGTGTCATCATAAAATCCCTTATAAGTAGTTATTTGGATACAAGAGACAAAATAAAGCACAGGCAACATGGAAGCTGGAAGGGAACAAGGGACAGTTGGATTTTTAAAATAGCTTTGTGGTTAGCTGTGGGAGCCTTGTGCTCAAGTATGGCTAGAAAGATCAAGTGAGGATGGGATAGAGGTTCAGGTTAGGTGTGAGGGGGGTATGCAAGCAAGATGATAAGGCCAATTTTCAGCAACACTTGCTACACTGTGAAGCGCTGTGTGCTGCTCTTCTGTCATGGGTGGTGTGGGGGTAAATAGAGCAGAGCAACAAGGGGGAGACAAGGATTATGGTGGCTGTTTCCTGCATTCAACATATGAACCAATGACTCAGAGAAAACATCAGAGACAGCACTCTGGGTAAAAAGTATAGTATGATCACTTAGATCCAATAGTATAGTAGCCATTTATTTCAGATCCCTGGATCAGATTATACTGTCAATACTGTAAAACATAGTATCATCAAGATAATGGTCTGCATGGCCTGATGGGTATATAGAGCACTGGAATCCCATCTCTTTAATGACATCTTTTACTGTCCTGGTGTTGTCTATTTGATGGCTCTTTTTGAGGCCATAATCCTGGCAAGTTACAGTCAGCTTGTGGTAGGATATAAAAATCATGTCATCACTAATTGATATGGGGGGTTATCTAGCCAACACCACTGATTTTGGATTGTATGGTGTACTTTTTGACCCAAACCATTCATCCTTAAAATTTTGGGGAGTACTTTTACCAAGATTGCAACTCCATGCATCCACACCTGTACCATTTTCCTGTATACACAGATACTGCTGCAGCTGAACCAATGAGGATTCAATATGTGATTTGGGGAAGACAACAGTCTAACAGAAAGTACAGGAATAATAAGAATAAGGTATTGTTTATTGTAGAATATTGTGACTAATATACTATATGGGGAAAGCCACAAGGGGGTGGCATAGTGGTGTGTTCCATATAAGGTTTAGAGCCAAGTAATAACTTGTGTGGGGATTAGCAGGTCAAATTAGCAACGCTCCTAATTAGGAGAAAGTGCCTGTAGTTTAATATTGCCATCTGATTTCTCCATGCCATTAAATATGTCAAGGGGCAACTCATCAAGCACCACCTGTGTTTTGTAATGCTGTAGCTGTGCTGTTTTAGTAGAGTTACAAGGGGAAAAATATTTAGAAACTAGATAATATTCTTTATTGAGAGATAATAATTATATAGTTAGTGTGGGCCATGGATATCAGGAACATGATTGTGTTGATTACACGGTTAGATGGTGAAGGGGGTGGCTTGATCCTGGTAATGAGTCAAGCGCCAAAACAAGGTATCCATTGTATGGGATCATCATTTGTTCATGTTGTTGGATTTGGAAATTTGAGTTGACTTCCTAGTCTGGCTTCAAGTGACTAGATAATTGGATTGCAGGTCGCAAACCTGCTTACTTGGAACCTTGCTGGCAGGTTGAGCCTGCTGTTTTGACAGTAAGATACATTGGCAGGCCAGGAGGAAGGCTTGGTTGCAACACCCCCCTTTCCCCCTGTTTGTTGTCAGACACCAGGATTGGAGTTTGCAGGAGATCCAGTAAGGTCCACACAAACAACCTTTGTGTGGGGATGGCACAGCAGGGGCACAAGTGATCATGGTGGAGTCTCTTAGTGTTTCCTTGGACATCTTCCAGTTGATAGGTGTGGTTGTCATAAACTGTGGCTATCTTGAAGGTCCCCAGGTGGTTTGGTTCTAATTTGGTTCTAATTTGGCAGAATTGGGGTTGAAGGCGTAGACGGGGTCACCTACGGCGTATCTGGCCTCAAGGTGCTTTGTGCCCCCCTCAATTCTTTTGTGTTCAATGCCTTGGGCTTTGGCTTGCCACTTCTTCAAGGAGGGGGTAGGTAACAAGGGGGGTTTCCTGGGAGCTGTGGAGTGTATTTTCCCTTGTTTCACCCCTGTCAAAGGCAACAGTCATAATTAACTTGTTCTGCAAGTCAACTTACTATATGTCAACAATCAGAATTAAAAATACTTTAATGTTGACAGCATTGAAAAGTCAGAATTAAGTTTTAACTCATGCAGACTACTAAATGTTGATACTTTTTTAATAAGCAGAAACCTGTTTCCTGAACATTTTACTTAATAAAAATTAAGCTTCAAGATACTTTTTTGGGGTAATGTGACAACATAGATTTTAAAAAGTCCATAAAAGTTATACATGAATATTAAAAAATTTCATAAAAATACACCTTTATTTTATTTTACTATGAAATTAGATATCTTTACTATAATAAAATTTTCCCACTTATAAAAACAAAAAATCCAATAAACAAAAAGATACTACATAAAATTTAACGTATTATAGCAAAATTTAATAATCAGAAACAGTAATATAAAGTTTTTTCTATATTTAAATCTACAAAAAACATATAATTTACTAGTAAAATACCAATATAGGCCATGTAATACAGTCTAAAGCATCAAACTATCAATAGAAAATCAATGATTTTATAAAAACAATATCATAAATTATTAATGAGCTATTTAGAATAACTATTTATTTAAAAATATTATACTTAATATATAAGAACTATATACAAAATTAGGCAATACTCAATAAATTTAATGAAAAGCTAGACTGTGATCACCTGGTTGCCATTAAGAACTGTGGCAATCTTCTTGATGTATTCCCCAATCTATGAAAGCTTATATTTGGCCTTGACAACGTCCTTGATCTTCTCTTGATATTGTTTCTCTTTGGTGGTTCTCTTCCTCTTGGATGGGCGGTTCTCAATATCTCTGATGGATGCAGCAGTCTTCCCCTGTTGGACTTTGAGGTGCTTGTAGAAGGGGTTGTATCTGGGCTTGATTCCAAAGGAGGACTTGATATACTTATGCCAGCCCCCCAAAGATAAAGTAGTTTTCATCTCATCCTTAAGAACTGCCTGGTAGTAGTTCCAGTTAGCTTTGGCTCTGGGCTTGCTCCAGCGCTTAGTAACCTTACGTCCAATCCACTATGGCTCGTAATATTCAATGAAAGGGTAGAAGGCATTCTCATTTTTCTTGGAATATGGATCCTGGCATAGGAGGTCAAAGGCTTGTCCAGTATGCTCTGACTTTATAAATGCTAGTGCTACAAACTGCTGAATTAAGAGCTTGCACTTTCCTGATGTATCTAGACAGTGGAGCTTGCTGAGCTCAGGTAGACCCTTTAGTTGCCTGTTGACAGCCTGTCAACAATGGGAAAAACACACCTGGACCTCTCCATCAAAGGTGTTTACAAAAGCGTTATACTAGACAGTTTCATAGTCCATGATTATAGTTGAGGGGCCAAGTGCTTTATCATGAGCTTCTTGTTCTGCGGCAAGAGTGGCTTCATCCTTTTCATCATCATCTGGATTGGCTCTAGTGTTATGGCCAGGGGGACTCTTTTTATTATTGGGTATGGCTTTGATGCCCTCCTGAAGAATTTAACGGCCTTTGTGTAGATCTCTTCTGTTGCCCCAGGAAGCAGAAAGTAGGCAAATGGGAGCACCTTTCCTTCAATAAGGTAATGTACAACCCATATTTGGTAAAAAAAGGCGGGGGTATACTGAAAAGGTACTGTCACATAACCAGGTCTCTGAATCTCTTAACTGCTCCAGGTTCTGTTGTGTAGCATAGCATATAATTCTTGCCTCTGATTTAGGCCCATCATCATGTAAAAGGAATACCTCATCACTATTGAACATCTTTAACTCATCTGTCAATACTAACTCTCCTTGGACCATGGCAGATTTCTTATGGGGGAATAGATCACAGTGTTTGTCACATATGTACTTCACTAACTGGTTGCGGTCAGGGATGATATTCAGGTTCTCATTACTTAGGTGTGTGGTGGCCTTAACTTCCAGATCTGAAGCCTTGATGTCTTTGGAGACTGGGAACATTTGGTAGAGGTACCACTTTAGAAGCTTTTCAATAAGATTTATTGGAGCATTGCATGTGTGCTCTCCTTTTTCACTAGTGACTTTATCCCATCCTTCTGTGTTGATCCTGGCAGCCCAGCTTCTATTTTCACACACATAATTCTTGCTTCTTCCTGCTCTCTTCTGATTGTTGCAATTAAAAACATAGCCATCACAGACTAAACTTGCACCTTCTTTGACAGACATTAGAGGGAAAACCCAAGGGAACTTCTTTGGGAGCTTAAACTCTCCTTTGACGTTACATATATTGTGAACCTTTATGGGATCCCATGGGCCAATTGGTGCTTGATGATAGTTAGACAGTTAATCATCAGGATCTTCTTTATTGATACTTGATGAGGAGGATGGAGGTGCAGATTTGTTGGGCAGTGGAGGGGAATTATCTGGAGTTGGATTCTTGCACTTCTTGGACTGGGATGAGCTTGATTCCTTGGGGCTTGATTCCTTTGAGCTTGATTCATCTGGGCTTGACTGGGGTTCTGGACTCTTGGGTATCTTCTTTCTTTCTTCCTTGCTTGTTTAGTGGAACCTCATCTCCTTCTGATTGGTACCATCTTGGAGCAGAGGAGGGGTCAGGGGAGGGCTCTTTGCTTTCAGGATCTGGGATCTTTTCCTTTGTCTTCTGTTTCTTTGAGGGCTCTTTGGCTGGTTTTTTGTTAGGGTAGGGACTTTGGACCTTCCCAGAGGCTTTGGGCACTTTCTTGGTTGACTTGGGGTTCTTTTGTGGCTTCTTGGAAGATTTTTCCTACAATAATTAGAGTATAGCTCATAAAGTAAGAATAATCATGTGAAACATGAATAAAATTAAATAATAATCACTTGTTTTATTTTTATTATGAATTAAATAGTTTATAAAAGTATGGGAAGTAATTTTAGAGCTAGTTTATTAGTAAAGAATAGAAAAATTTTTTAATAAAAAGTTGGCATTCTGGTAGTCACAATAGTCAAAAATATTTAATTTAGTTTATCAGTCTAAAAAAATGCTTTAATTTTGACTGTCAACATACTGACAGTCAGCATTAAACTAGAAAAAACACTATGTAAATCACTTATAAAGCTTGGTTAATATTTTCCAGAGTTGGTTTTTAAAGGCCGAAATTGATTATTTTTAAATTTAAAAAATTTAAAGGTTTGCATATGTAGCTTATGAAAACTAAATTATAGGGATTGTAGAGGGAAGTCTAAAGTACAGCCCTGGGTACTTTGGCCTGAATTATCATACCATTGTATGTGTGCTTTTTGTTAAGCGGCAGTGTTTTACTAATAAACCAGTGAAGGTGTCAACATTCAGGCAGTCAGCGTTCTTTTATAGTAACTCTCCTATTAAATCTTGCTTAAAGTATGTCACTTTGTTTGCTTATCCAAACCTTTTTGTTGCAATTTAGGTGACACGTCAATTTGACACAAAGTCAACATTATAAATAAATATATAATTTCTAGTTTTAATATATGTGTTTGGCTTATGTGGACTTCTGGAAATAAGCTATAGTTTATCCAATTAGTTTAAAATAACAGTAAATATCTAAATAAATCAAATAACACTCTGAAAGTTGGCATATCTCTTTGTTCAATGCTTATCTTAATACATATTTAATAAAAACAGTAGTATGAAATATAAAAAGTAGTTATTTTTAGAATATTGTGTATTTTATTAAGAAATTTATGGATTCTTATTTGGTATTGACATCCAGATATTACTTACTGGAGTCAACCTTAATTTAAAAGTACAAAGAAACTTACATTTTCATAGTAAATTATATTGGTTTTTGGCTTAAAAATAAGCCTTTGTTTAAATGGTGTCAACATTATACCTGTTCCTTATTAATTTTGCAATTCTGAATTAATAACTTACTATGAAAAATTAGCTTAGTTTTGGAAATGCCCAATTCTGGCAGATATATACTAAAATAATGTTGACTTACTGAATGTCAAAAAATTGTCGACATTCAGTAAGTTGACTTGCGGAATGAGTTAATTCTGGCAGCTGCCCTGTCAAACTGTCAGGTGTCCCAAAGGCTAAGGCGCTGGGAGTGAACCTGGTGCCCCTGTTGATCCTTGCTCACAGGATAAGCAGCGCAGTGGGCAGGTGTTCAGGTCACACAGTGTTAGGGTGCCCTAGTGAGAGCTTGGCAATGAGTTGGAACAGTGAATCATTTAAACGCTCCACATGCCCATTGGCTTGGGGATTGTAGGGGGTTGTGTCTATTCTCTAGAGGGCATTCTTGGTGCAATATGCCTTCATGACGTGCCCTACAAGCTCAGGCCCCCATCTGTGATAAGACGTTTGGGCTGCCCAAAGCAGGCCACAATCTCTTTACCAATAAAACGGGTGATGGTGGTAGCGGTGTGGTTAGTGGTTGCCCAGGCCACTGGCCAGCGAGTGAAGTAATTAATGGCAGTGATAATGTACTTCTTTCCCAGTCTTTCTTTGGGGAGTGGCCCCACAATGTCAAGGGCCCACTGCTTGAAGGGTTTCATGGCCTTGATGGGCAGGACAGACTTGGGGGGTGTAGATTTTGACGTGTTCTTTTAGCTCAACACGCACGTTTCAAGGAGGTCCAAGATGTCTTGACGCATGCGCAGCCACCAAACCTTCCATTTCATGATCTTGAAGAGGTTACGCCCTCTGATGTGACCCAGAGTTTGGTGGTAGTGCAGTATTGTGTCCCCTCGTTGTGTGGTGGGAATGTAAGGTGTCTTTTCACCAGTCTCTTCCCAACAGCAGACGTTACCAGCATCAGTGGTGAACTGACTTTTGTTGTCCTTCAACTTGGAGATGGTTACCGAGTTAAGGCCCTCGTAGCAAGTTGCCTCAGGGCAGAGGTAAAGCATGGGCCAATCTGGATCCAAACCATTGTCTCCAGTGATGGACGCTACGTAGAGTTGCAAAAGAGCGTCAGCTGTGACCTGTGGTCTTTTAGAACTTGGGGTGGGAAGGTAGCACCTTCCAGGTAACAGCGCCACTTCTCAACGCAGTGCACAATTGCCGCCAACTCCTTATCATGGATGGGATAGTGTTGTTCCGAGTTGGTAAGCTTCCTGAATTTGTAGGCCACAGGGAGAAAGACACCTTTGTCAGTTTTCACCTGTACCATGCCCCCTATGACCCTGTCAGAGGCATCAGTCTTGAGTTTGTACTGACGGTTTCAATTTGGGAATTGCAGTACAGGCGCAGTTTTAAGCCTCTGCTTCAACATCTCAAAGGCTTAGTCTCTGTCAGGAGTCCATTGGAAGCGCTTTTTATTGTTTAGGAGCTCAGTAAGGGGTGCAATTAATTCTCCACAGTTGGTGATGAACTTCTGCACATAGGCAACCATGCCTAAGAAGGTGCGCACCTGACCCACGTCAGTGGGGGGCGGCATGTTGTGATTGCCTTAATTTTGGCAGGGTCAGGCTTTATTGTAAGGTCTGAAGGCTTGGGGGAAAATATTGTAAACTAAGGACTTTAACCCAAGAATTTTTATATTTGTTAAATATATAAAAGATAGGCAAGATTTGCAATAATAACTGGACAAAGGCTCCTAAAAGCTTATATGAAGTAAAGTAGGGGCTAAGGCAATTTATTAATCCTAAGAAAACAAAATAAAGATCAGTCTTAATGATTGACAATTTAGTTAAAAATTCAATTTATAAGTCTGGAAAGTGATCAGCAGTAGCTGGTGGATTGAAGCAATTGGCAATTAAAGTGTGAGCCCCACTATAAAAATTACCTAACTGATGAAAAATGTAATCAAATGGAATCATTGAGCTAAAATAGAAAGATGCAAGGGTTTAAGAAAAGAAAGCACAAGCCATAAAACCTAATAAGTACCTTTTTGGGGTGCAAGTCAAACAATCTCAACTTATTGTTAAGATTGGAAAACCAAGCCTTTTTATTGTACTTGATTTTGTGAGGTGCAATAATTGAGGTGGAAGTCTAACCAAAGCTGGTTAGGAAACATGGTGGAAAGAAAGAGCTTAAAATTTCAGTTGTGTTACAGTTTAACTTAGAAAAGTTAACTGCATATAAAGTAGACCAGGAGGAGTGGAAGTCCAGTTGCGGTGTTGCCTAGTTTTTGTTATAGAGCAAAAAAGAAAAGAAAATATTAGGTCCAAAGCTTTTAATACATAAGTGAGTGTATAGTGAAAGGTAAAGAGTTTAAAAACCAAATCACTAACTTCTGTGTATAGCTCCCGGGTTCAAATCCTGGTGCAGAAAGATAAAGAGGGTTCAAAATTGATGTTAACCATTGTTAGGTTTAAAAAAGGCTTAAGAAGAACCAAATTTGCATCTAAAAGGTGGTAAATGAAGGGAAGAAAAGGAGGAACATGATTTGAGGAAAATAAAATGACTGGGTAATCATGGATAAGTTTGAAAAGGTCATAAACTCAAATAAGAGTGGCTAAAAGACTAGCAGCTACATGAAAGGTAAATCCTGACATTTATCCCTTGGGCAGAGAAGGTGTGCCCAAGGAATAGGAGCTCTGACCTGAAGAATTTGCATTTTTAAGGCCTGGCCTTCAGCTGGTTTTTAAAAAGGGTGTCAAGGACAGCAAAGAGGTGTTGGAGATGTGTGGTTTGATCTTGACTGAAGACAATAATGTCATCAAGGTACACAACCACACACTTCCCAATCAGATCCTCAAATAATTTGTTCATCAACATGGCAAAGGTGGAGGGAGTGTTGGTCATTCCAAAGTCCATGACAAGACACTTAAACAACCTGTAGTGTGTGCAGAAGGCAGCTTTGCAACATCCCCTGGTGCAATGCAAACCTGTTTGTACTCTGCAGTAAGATCAATCTTAATGAAAACCTTTGCACCTGTGAGCGTATCAAGCAAGTTGTCAATTAGCGGTAAGGAGTACTTGTTCTTAACAGTTACTTTGTTTAGGTCAAAGTAATCAGTCAATAACCAAAGAGACCCGTCCTTCTTGGCTACAAAGAAGACTGCAGCCCCATATGAGGAGAGTGAAGGGCAGATAAAGCCCCTATTGAGTGCGTCCACAAGGAGTTGACAGAGAGTTTTGTCTTCCTTGGGCGTCAGACAATAAAGGGGGTGTGCCTTGGGCAGTGACCCTTGTAATTGTACAGTATGTTGTATTTCTCAAGGAGCAGGCAGTTGGTCTAATGTTTTGCTGAAGACGTCCTTGTACTCCTCAAGGAGTGCTGCAAGTGCTGGCGGGGGAGAAGCGGCCAAGGGGGGACCTGCAAGTGGTTCAGCGCAGATAACTTCAACTGAACATTGATTAAAGTCCAGTTCCCCCCCTTGAAGCTGTACATACCCATCTCTGTGATTCTGACGAGCACAGTATAATGCAATAGCTTGCTCATTTTGATAGGGTAAATCTGGAAACCCACCCCATTCCTGTTAAGGGTGATGACCAATGTATCCCAGTTGATATAGGGGTAATTGTGCTGCAGCCAGTCAAGGCCAGCAATGACGTTGTGGCTGAGCCCTGCCATGATTGGTCCAGAGAGCTTGACCTGGACATATCCATTCTCACGGAGAAGGGTACTGTCTCATGGGTAATTGCCACTCTGTGGGAGTCAGCTACTTGAACTGCCTTGAATTGGCTGGACACTCTGTCCAGCTACTGAGAATCTGCAAACACCTGGCTGACCATAGTGTGGTCGGCCCCAGTGTCTATCAAAAGTTTATGGGTGTTCTCACAGAAACAGAAGGGATAGGCCAAGCGAGTTACTTTATTTGGAGAGTGACTGGCTTGAAGTATGGGGTCATTGCTATGAACTTGGAAGACGTTGAGGGTTTCAACTTTGTGAATGTTGTAGTTGCAGGGGTTCTTTGCTAGGAGGGATTGAGAGTGAGATTCAAATGAGGTTGTAGAACCTCTTGTAACTACAACCCCCAGGCCTTTCCTGGGTCCTCTATTTGCGCTAGTTGGAGTTTCCCTTGTGGGGACGCTTGATCCCATTCTCTTATTGGCAGGGCTGGCGGTGGCCCACCTGATTGTGAGCACTTCCAGGTGTGGGGCAAGACTGGGGTGGTGCATCATTGGATCTGCAAAAGCCCATGGAAGCCTGATTATTGGCCTCCACAATGGCCTTGTAACAGTCGTTGATGGAGGTGCAGCGCCTCACAGGAACCCACCTGCAAATATGGGGTTGAGCCCATTGACAATTAGAGTAAGGAACATGACATTCCTGTCAGTGACAGCTTCTGGGGCGGCTGCAAGAACTTGTTTCCAGGCTGCAAGGTATTCAGGGACATACCTGGTTTGCTTAATGGCTAAGAGGGGAGTTCCCACCACAATAGGTGAAAAGATTTCACTGTAGCAGGACTTTGCGGCATCCCTGAACAACACCTAAGTAACATCTATTTCCTGGCTGGCCCAGTTGGTGAACCAGACTGCAGCAGGCCCTGTAAGGCGGCCTGAAGCAGTGGCAAACCACATGGGCTCAGGCACCTGACAGATACAAAGGCGGGTCTTGGTGGAGTGGAGCCAACTGACAATGTCAGCTCCTTTGACACCACCCGCAAAAGACTTGAGTTGTAGATTCAGCATGGGTTGAGACAGGTCCAATTGGGGCGGGGTGACACTCACGTTTCACTGCCCTAGGCGGAGTTGATTGTAAGCACCAGCTGATCTTGGTAGATAACATACCCCTCGTAAATGTCTCCCTCAGGGATTGGGAGGAAAGTTTCTTGATGGGGAGTAGCCATACAGCCCATACTCTGTCCTTTCTTGGGGGGATTTTTCTTGTAGATAGGCCATAAACCTACCGCTGCTACCACTGTTGCAACTGAACCAATGAGGATTCAGTATTTGCCTTGGGGAAGACAACAGTCTAATAGAAAGGACAGGAATAATAAGAATAAGGTATTGTTTATTGTAGAATATTGTGACTAGTATACTATATGAGGGAAGCCACTGAGCCACAAGGGGTGGCATAGTGGCGTGTTCTGTGTAAGGTTTGGAGCCAAAGAATAACTCGTGCAGGAATCAGCAGGTTGAATTGGCAACACTCCTAATTAGGAGAAAGTGCCTGTAGTTTGATATTGCCATCTGATTGCTCCATGCTATTACATACATCAAGGGGCAACTCATCAAGAACCCCCTGTGTTTCATAAGATACATTAGCAGGCGAGGAGGAAGGCTTGGTTGCAATAATACCATGGTGGCTTAGTTGGTATTAGATCTGGATAGGCTTGGTGGCAGGGTTGCTTTGTAGTAGTGATAGTATGATAGGATATGTATATGTATACTGGGATGGTTTTGAGATGTACAGGCATCACCTTGATAGTGTTTCCCTGCTTGTGTACCCCTGAAACTCCTGTACAATGGTTACCTGGATGAACTTGAGATGGCCAGCAACTGTCCAAAAGTCAAGACCACCATGATCATGGTCATAATCTCCTGGATAACCTGCTTGGTTAAAAACTAGCCTTTTTTTGAGGCTGTACTTGATTTAGCTTCTTGAGACAAAGAAGATCCTGATTGGCTGATTTTGATGAGCGTTGCAGGGGTCTAGTTGGTAGGAGATAGATCAATTTCAATGTCTCTTTGGGCAAGGGCCAGGCTAATGCCTTGGTTGATGATGGTCTCCAAGTGGTGTACAGACGACAGGGTATCAGGGTTACTTGAAACCTAAAGTGTTTTGCCCTCGTGAGTGAAGCTAAAGAACTTGAGTGTACATATCTGTTTAACTGGCCTCAGATCCTTGGTTGTTGACTCTCCCAAGCCTTTGGTACTAGGGGTTGGCAAAGGTTAACTTACTATTGCTTGAAACACTATTTTATGATTTTGGCAGACCTGTAATAAAAGTCGAGGAGACGGATTTTTGATCGCGGGTTTAGTGTAGGGTTGATTTCCAAGCATTAATTATGGATCCTTGGTCGGTTAAATCGGAAAGCTGGATAGGAAGTTGGATCCCCCGATTTCCTGGATAAAGCTTACTGGATTGGTGGCGGGTATATTTGTTTTCTTTTGAAGCTTGTTCTTGATTGAAATCGACTGATCCAGCATTGCTGCGTGGTTTGAAATGTTCACCCTGTGCGTGATTTCTGTGTACTTGCTGTCGGGTGGTTTTACTTTGTCGGTGAACTAGTTTCCCGGGATTGCTTTACATCCAAGTTCAGCTTGAAATCAGGGTGCAGATTTGCTTGTTATTGATTTATGTATTATAGACTTTGGTTGTGATTATGTTTTGGCCCGTTGATTGAATTATCTGGTATGCAAAGTAAGATATTTGTAGTTATTTAACATTTAAGACTGCTAAAACAATCTAGTACTATTATTGTCTTATTCAGTGTATAACTTGTGTTTGCTCTGAGCTGGCTTTGATTTGTCTATCGCAATGGCAGCGAAAAGTACAGTATATATAGTGATTTACAGTAAACCTTGAAGTCCATTTCGGTGACTTTTTTCTCTTTCTGTCTTTGGGAAAAATGCTGAGCTCCTTTTTTATTAGTTTACCCTGAATGGGTTAAGATAGTTGCCCTTGTCAGCTCGCTTGCTAACAACTATCCGCTGCTGCTTGTCGTGACCTCAATCTTACAATGTTGTCCTGCTGAGAGTGAATCAAATATATTTACCTGTGAACGTATAATCATTCCCTCCTCAATAAAGGCATCATCCAGTCTAAACTTATTTCCCCTCCAGTAGCTCTACTAATAAGGCACTGTTACGACTTTGGAGAGGGAATGCTTAATAAACCTGATGGTTGTTTAGTCATAAGCGGATCCAGTCTGGGCAAAACTCACCCTTTGAGTTGCAAGGTTACTTTGAATAGCAGTTGTATTGACGAATGGGCGTTGAGCTCAAACTTACTCCGTCCTGAGATGGCCACTGTTGATTTAAATGCCCGATATGTTTGATGGCTTTTGCGACACTTCTGTGAATGCACAGCAGCAAAGGTTAATCACGTATAGCTACAGAAGCAAGCTCAAAAGGCTTCAAGGTTTGGTTGAAGTTTACAAGTTGGATTTAAGGCATTTGTGGCCTTGCTCGAGTACTCAGGGTTGGAGCATCTGCTCGGTCGTTGAAAAAATAGTTCATCAATTGAATATGCATTAAGATAATTAGGAGTTTGACCAAAAGTTTAAGTAGAGCCGGAATATATCAACTTTAAAAACACTGGACTTTCTAAATCAACACTGAAGCTGATAGACTAAAGTAGTATTTTGATTGCACACTCTTTATGGAAAAAGGTTGGAGCCTAAAAGATCAACTAATCAGTAGCAAAGGTCTCCAGTGGATGCGCCAGATGAGAATAGTCGTAGTTGTGAGAAGCGGGTTCGGAGTGGGAGGAGCTGAGTGACGCACTTCTGCTGGGGGTGTTTGATGCAGCTGACCTGGGAGAGGAGGTTAAAGATATGCAGTCTGCGAAGCTTGAGGGGCGTTTGGTTTCTTTAGTGAGGAGCTTCTCTTTTGGATTTCTAGGTGAAGATGCCTTGGATGCTGAGCCAGATTTTTGGGGAGACTCTTTGGGTGGGCTAACTGGGACCTGATACTCTTCGACCGACTCTTCGATCAGATCCAGGGGCTGCCCCAGGGGCCCATCCGAGGAAAAGGATTGAGAACCGCTGGGGGTTAATTCCATCAAAAACCTGGAGCCTGCTCTGAACAGCATCGCGGCTGTACCCTCGGCTTCACTGGCGAGGGAGCCTTCGGAAGGGGAGTGCAGCGGAGAAGGAAGACAGTTGAGATCTTCGTCGCGCCTGCAGAACAAGGAAGACCAATACCGGAGATACTTTGTTTCGGGTACAAGCACGTGTCGAGGAGTATCCGACGCGGGCACGGTGTATATGGGATTCAAGAATGACTCAATGTTTGAAAACACATGTGACCATATAGAGTATGTCTTAGTCGTCAACCCAGGATGCGTGCGCATTTCCATCTCGCAATCAAACAAGAATGTTCCATACTGGCAAGCATAGACCTGTTCATAAAGAAATAGAAGCAGCTTCTCGTTGAATTCAAACGCAGTGGGGTTCTGGATCCAGAGCTGGAAAGTGCAGTCGAGGAATTGATGGAAAATAGGACAAGTTTCTTTGTCTTGGGACGGGCGGGCGCTGGAGTACTGCAAAAAGCGATTCTGCATGTTCGAAAGCAACGATGGGCTTGAGGTGTGGTTTAGCGCAACAAGCGAGTTATCCACAAAGGACTTGCTTTTACACAGATGGCCACACCTGCTGCGGAACTTGAAGCCAAACGATACAAATTCTTTCTCAATCAAAGTAGCGAAGCCGCGAATAGTTCGGTAGTAAGGATCCAAGCAGATTTCAGACCCCGCAGTAAGCTGTGCGGTGCGATCCCAGCCATCGGAGCAGTGGACCAACACGTGGGAGTTAAGGTCGTGGACGTGGTGAACAATCTTCTGGACACCATCTAGAATGCTGCGAATGTGCTTGAGCCAGTTGGAGCGAGATAGTTGAATCTTGCTAATAACGGTCTGAGCCCCAGGCGAGCATATGGCCTCGACAAGCTTATTGAGAGAATCGCGTACTACGTGAATATTCTCGATTCCCATGAACTCACGCGTACAGTTGGGATAAAATTCCATGTTTTCGGTCCCCATCCCCAACGCCTGATTAGCGTATGCATTGGCGGCTGGTCTTGCATCGATGATCAAATTATCTTTCGCAGATGACGTGGTTGCGAAAATGCTTTGAACGAGCCCTTCATCCTGAACAGAGCGGTTACGCTTAACGCCAAGCATAGGCTGGCTAGACCTTGTGATAGACGCCATATTGTCGTGAAGGTAGCTGAGCACAGGGAGCCGACCTTTGCTTCGATACTTTTTGGCATGTCCAAGCGCCGTATCAGTAAATTTCTTGGGTACAACTAAAACGCTGGGGTAAGTAGGGGAAAACTCATACTTTTGGTTGAGGTTAGTAAACCGCCATTGATCAGACTTCGACTCTACTCCTAGGCGACGGAACTCTGCCTGGGCGTCATAAAACTGCCAGCCCTCTTCGCGAGAAACAGAAAAGGGTTCCCGAGGGTTGAAATGAAAAGCATGAAGCTTGCTGGGATCATCTGAAATAGAAAGGTTAGAGGATAAGAACTGAAGCTGACGAGCAGATAGTTTTTGGTGGGGAGGAAGGATAAATTATTTCAATGAGCAAGGCTTCAAAATTTTAAACCTAAAGGCTGGAGCTCTTACCAAGGCAAGTTAAGCGGCGGATCGTCTCAAATACATCGTAAACAGCCTTTCTGGTAGGAAAGGCTAGAGTAAAAAATAAAAAGTGGTGACACCGAAGTTCAAGAGGATATTGACCTTCATCATTAACAGGGAGAGATTCGACCGAGTTCAACATTGAATAAGTCAGCCATTTTTTCTTCGGTCGGATGAGAGAAGATCAATTGATGAGCCGTAAGATGAAGCGTCCCGATCAAAGTGCGGTCAGGCTTTTGCAAGTAGACATCGTTGACCTGCTTAACTTTAGAAAGAGGAAATAAATCAGGAAACTTTAAATAAATTAAGGGAGCTTGGAAAAAGGTTACAAGAAAATAATCGCTAGAGAAAGCCAACCTTGCTAACAATAATCTGATCCATCAAGTGCTCTTTATTTCAAGAAGTCAACAAACAGAGAAAGACGTTGAGATATGCTGCTAGGCGCGGATCATGTGGTATTCTAGGTAGAACTGGTACTAAATGTCACTGGGCTTGCGTCTGTACTGCACCGGATTGGGTGTAATTCAGTTCCAGATCCGTTGCGTACCAGGAGTGGATGAGGGCTTGCCTTTCCTTCATGGGACCTGGCTTGGGAATTTCTGGAACCTTTCATAGAGACACTCTGATTGGTGCAAGCTGAGGCCCAGCAATGAACCCGAGTCACCACTTCAAAATAGACGGCTTGCTTGGCTCTCATTGAATCCTAATTTATGCTACAAGACCTTGTGCACACTATTTCGTATACAACTTACCAAAACGGATATGGGAATGGCTGATCAGGGGTAAATAAATGGTCGATTTAGAATTTGTTTTACAATCCAAGTGAATACTGCTAATCTGCAGAAACAACAATTGATAACCAGTACTGGGTAAAACTATCCTCATATGTTCTACATTGGAACAGGGATCTGATAAACAACCAAGTGCCACATACCATTATGAATATGCTGATAACCCCCAGTATTAAGTGTATATAAAAATAGCATACTCTCCCTTTAAAGCTATCAAGATATAACCTTTTTCAATAACTCAACAATTTAAAGTACAATAGCTTTCAAAGCTGTGGCGCTAAGCAAAAACAACTCACATTTAATTGAACTCAAAGTGGTCCCAAATATATCAACAATCCATACTGTAAATTCAGAACCTGAACATAAAAATGCGGGATTGTCAAATCCTTGGTCCAAATTTCAAATCACTTTTGTGGAATAGTCTTTTTTAATTAAATCAAATTCTTTGTATTTTTATTTGAATTTTTAAAAATGCGGGAACTCATAGACACTTTGCAAAGTTCAAGTCAAACTGCATACTTCCAATGGACAAAATGAATTAACTGGAATCAGATTTGAAGCGTTCAAATTTATCACCCATTTTCATTAAGTTCACTATGTTTTTTAGAATTGCAGGATTGTCAAATTCAAGAACCAAATTCCAAATCATAAATGAATGCCACTAGTAAACTCAAATATTAATTGCAGGAACTGGAATCCAAATTGAATGTACAGGAAGCATACTAGGAAACACCAACCCAAATAAAGAAGCTCCACTCTGGGTAAAATCAAATGAAAGATCCAATCTCAGCAACTATGTTTAGACAAGAAATTAAGTGAAATGCAAAATTGTCTAAACTGGAAACGATGCTTATTCTGCACTCTAAATAACTGATATAGCAACCACAAACCCATATAATGATATATGAGCTACCCTCCTGATGATGCAGAATTTTTTTAAAAGTTTTTTGGCCCCCAGTGTAGCCAAGGGGCCAACAAAACTTCTTTTCAAGGAAGAAAGGGGGTGACAAAGATAAACCATAAGTTTACTACACTATATATTTATGTATTGCTATGAAGAATACTTGATTACAGTAGATTTTAGAAAATGCTAATAATAAAATAGAATTATATATTATAATCTCTTTTATCACATTGTCTTTTGCTTGATGTGTTGATAGTTCATTTGTTGTTGATAATGTGCTTGTATTTAACTGGATAGTTTCACCTCCAGTTGCCTTGGCAATAGGAAATCAAGTTGCCTCCCCAAGACCAGCTGTGGTTGTAGAGGCAACTTGATTTCCTATCGCCAAGGCAACTGGAGGTGAAACTATCCAATTAAATGCAAGCACATTATCAACAGCAAATAAGCTATCAACACACCAAGGAAAAGGCAACATGATAAAATAGTTTTTAATATATAATTATATTTTATTATTAGCATTTTCTAAAATCTACTGTAATCAAGCATCTAAATTTTAGCCGTCCTAAAATGGAATAGGGTGATTTTTGAGAATGCCTATGATTCCTAAAAGAATTATCACAAATCCGCTCTAGATCCTTTGGCTTCTTGTTTGAGACACCCATAAATTATATTTATTTCAAATTCCTCGCAATAATAATTTGAAATTTGGTTCTTGGATTTGACAACCCCGTAATTTCAGATTTGTTAATTTTCACATGATGTTTATGATTTGTTTGACATACAGGAAATCTCATGTTGTACATTAGAATCCTGCATTTCTGATTATGTATCCCACATTTGTTTGTTTGCTGTGTTTTTTCTTTTGTTAGCTGAGTTATCTGTTCAAGGGATTTAAAATTTGCCAATTTAAATAAACCAAAAAAGTCAAATTAAATGGTTGATTTTATTAAATATTTTAATTTTCACTCAGCTGAGTTGCCCGCAAAAGTGATTTGAAATTTGGACCAAGGATTTGACAATCCCACATTTTTACGTTTAGGTTATGAATTTACGGTATAAAAGTTCAGGTTCCAATTTTTCCCAATTCCTTACCAGCTTCTATTCATCATCCTTCATCTCAATGTAAAAAATGCCCATTGATAGGGCTGGTATGAGTAGTTATTCTATAATAAATGGCTAAATATGGAAAAATCAGGCTTATCCCTAATATAAATGTGCAAAATATTATTTATGCCAGCTAGTTATCATTGGTTTAGGCCTGCATTAATTGTTATTGTGTCAGGGATTCATGATCTTTTTTGTATGAATGCAAAAGATTGGCATTTATTTTTACTGCTTATAGCTGATATATTGAAGGTTATGGTACTCTAGAGTCAAAAACTATATCTATCTGGTGCCTTGTGAGACTATCAGGAATTTATACTGACTTTGTTCTACCTTGTTAATCTTGGCAACCTGCCAAGCCATTAATTGTAGAAGCTTCTGATATATTGCTATTAGGCTTGATTGATCTCAGAAGCCTTCATAGAGTAGATTCAGATCACAACTGCAAGAACAATCAGGAATACAATAAATCTCCAATTATGACTAGTTCCAAATTGACTAGAGTTATTCCAGAATACTCTAGCAAACTGCCAGGTTAGTTACTATGGGTTTCTCCGAGTATCAAAAGAATGTGATCAATTTGCTTAGCAAACCGCCAGTGCTATTGCAAATCAATGCAGGAAAGGTCGCTCAAGAACAAAATAATATGCACTAAAAACAGAGTGATAAATTAGCGCCGCCACCGCCGGCACGCTTAATAGATTATGCTCTATTCTATGACAACAAGTGCCCAGAGCAGCGTACTATGATATGGAATCCCATGCCATTGCATGGATGCCTGACTCTGGGGGTTGATGCTGGCAGTCTGGGGACAAAAAGACTGACCAAGCAAGAGTTAGAAGCACCAGATGATCTTATCCTGGCAAGAGAGCGCAAGCTCTATAAAAGCCCTTCCATTGGACTAATGGAAGGCAGACAATCATACCCATTTCCTACTGTAGAACCTTTTCACAGTAGAAGGAGATATCCAAGTTTGAAGACCGTCATCAGTACTTGAAGAACTAAGCAAGCCGCCCGTATAGTAAGCCGCTTGGAAGTTGCCTCCCTTGCCATTGCTTGCCGTTGCAGTGCCAAGAAAAATCCAGACATCGCAAGTAACGCTTATCGCCATACAAGCTAATGCCAACATAATGACAAATAAATCCCTATTACTCAATAAAGCAAATAATAATCAGGCCGCCAGGTCTGAGAGCAGAACCAAAAGTTCTGACAGAGACTATTTAAACCTTTTGCTTGCTCCATGGCAAGTATGGTAAAATTCAGAAGCAAGGCTATTTTAACTCCTAGTTCAATTATGAATATCTACCCTTAACTTTAAAGATAACAGTTAAAATCAACCAGATATAATTAATACAGTAGTTTTCAAACCCGTTGAGCAAACATATATTAGTCAGTTTAGAACGCATGAACTCAGCCTAAAAACGAAATCAAAGTGGATCCAAATCTATTGTAATTTAATATAAATTCCTTAATTTTTTTGTTTTTAGACTGAGTTCATGTGTTCTAAACCAACTAATATATGCTTATCTCAAAAGGTTTAAAAACTAATGTATCATATTTTATCTCAATTTTATTGATGAGAAAAGAGAGGAGCTATGATAACTGGTGATCAGATTAGCTTTGGTTCTGTGAAGAATCAACAAAGCTTAAATGCATAATTCCAAGTTGATTAACCTTAGCTGGCCTTCAGAGTTAAGATATTTCTGCAGATAAGGAGGTTTGATGTATATATGGCTGGTATGGCTTGTACTTCTTAATTGCCGTTCAGCTGTATGCCATGAAATGTACCCACTTGATTAATTCCTAATTTTCTTCCAATAAGCAACCATTTATCTCTGAGTAAGCTTTTTGTTGTAACTGTGCTGTTTTAGCAGAGTTACAAGGGGAAAAATATTTAGAAGCTAGATAATAATCTTTATTGTGAGATAGTGATTATATAGTCATAGGGAATCAATGGATAGTAGGAACATGATTGTTGATCACACGGTTGGATGGAAGAAGGGGGTGGCTTGATCCTGGTAATGAGTCAAGCGCCAAAACAAGGTATCCACCTTAAGGGACCATCATCTGTTCATGTTGTTGGATTTGGTAATTTGAGTTGACTTCCCAGTCTGGCTTTGAGTGGCCGGGTAATCGGATTGCGGGTCACAAACCCACTTGTTTGGAACCTTGCTGGCGGGTTGAGCCTGCTGTTTTGACTCCCCCCCCCGACTGAAGGTTGGCCTCCTCTGGGGGTAGGTTGTCAGGGAGGTTGTCAGGAGCCTGGGCGCCGTACTAGACTAATTCTTGTTCTGTGGCGGGCAGGGCAGTTTCTAATTGTTTTTGTCTTGCTTTGCAGGGTCTCAGGTGATCATGGTGTAGGGTCTTGTCTTGCTTGCGTTTCCTGAGTCCTTGCACAAGGTAAGTGTTATTGTTGTTTACCTTTAGAATGATTGCTGGGCCTACTTTTTTGGGTTGTAGCTTGCTTTTATCAACGTTCATGACCCAAACTTTGTCCCCAACTTCATGTCTATCATGGATGGGGACAAACGTTTTTTGCAGACGTTCATTTTCCTTTTCTGTTTGTTTGCTGTTAGCCTCTATAATGTGAGGGTCTGAGCGTGGGGGGACTTTACTTGGGATTTCCAGTTTGGGTCCTGTCAATGCTTGAATGATATTTGGCTGTGTGCCATATACCAACTCAAATGGGCTTTTCCTGGTGGATCTGTTCACTCGGGTTTGGCACACAAGTAGTGCAGTTGATAGCTGCTTATACCAGTCTTTGGGTTTCCTGGTGGTGAGCTTGGCTAAGGCTTGCATGAGGCTGCCATTAAGCCGCTCTACACGTCCATTGGCATGCAGGTGATATGATGTTGTTATGGTGTGTTTGACCCCATTTTTTGTGAGGTATAAATTGGTGGTTTTGGAGGTCAATTCTTTCCCTCCATTGGTTATCAAGAGTTTTGGCTTTCCAAACTTGCTGATTATCTCTTTGCCAATAAATTGTTGTACATCATTGTCAGTGTGCACCCTTACTGCTTGGGCTACTAGCCATCTTGTAGCAAAGTCTATGATGGTGATGATGTATTTCTTAGAATTGTGTTTTCCTGGCATGAGGCCAACAACCTCAAGAGCCCATACTTTGAAGGGTAGTTGTGTGCAGATGAGAAAGATTGAATTTGGAGGGGTTTTGCTTTTAGCAAACTTTTCACATACCTCACATTAGTCTAGGACTTCTTGAACGTCGCAATATAAGGTTGGCCACCAGGCCTTGTTCTTAAGGAACTCATATAGGTTTTGGCTCTTGGTGTGTCCAAGGTCTCTGTGATAGCGTAGGATGTTGTCTACCTGCTGGTGTGTGGGGATATAGGGAATGGTAGTGCTGTCTGACATTTTCTGTGTAGGGTCCCGTATACGTCAGCAAATAGGTGTTCATTTTTGATAACTGTTTACTTTGTTATGTTGGTTGTGCCAGGGGGAAACCCTCGTCTTTTGTTTGTAGTACTAAGAGAGGCCAGTCTGGGTCAAGCCAATTTTCCCCTCTTGAGGCAAGGACATATAGGCGGGAGAGGGCGTCTGCCATGGCAAGCTCGGCCCCAGGTTTGTACTGTATGAGCATGTTGAATCTCTCCAAGAGCTCCATCCAGCGGGCTTGGCGGTGAGACAGATTTGCTTGGGTTTTGAAATATATGAGCAACTTGTGGTTGGTTAATGCTGTGAATTATTCCTGCCGTTCTAGGTAACAGCACCATTTGACTAGACAGTGCACAATATCCAACAGTTCCTTATTGTGGATAGGGTATCAACACTTGTCATCTGTCAATTTTTGCAATTCATAAGCTATGGGAAGGAAGTCACCATCATTATTTTTGATTTGTAGTACTCCCCCAATGGATGCATCTGAGGCGTCAGTTTCCATTTGGTATTCCCCGTCACGTTTGGGGTATTGCAGGATGAGAGCTGTTGTGAGCTTCTCCTTGAGGCGTCTAAAACAGGTCATGTTGGGGGTCCACACAAACTTGGATTTGGCGCCTTTTATGGTGGATAAGGGTGCAGTCAAAAAGCCACAGTCAGGTATGAAACAGCGTACATAGGCCACCATCCCCAAGAAGGTGCAGAGTTCCAACTTATCCTTGGATGGCGGCATCTTGCATATAGCCTGTATCTTTTGACTTTTGGGTTTGATGCCATCTTTTGAGACTATTTGTCCCAGGAAGGGTAATTGCTCACAGAAAAACTGGCACTTGGAGGGTTTGGCCAACAGTTTTTGTTGTGCCAGGGTAGCAAAGACTGCCTCTAGGTCTTTGTGGTGCTGTTCCACCAAGGGGCTGTAGACAATGATATCATCTAGGTAGACTAGGGCATGCTTGCCTATGTGTGGCACAAATACTTTGTTCATGAAGGTCACAAAGGTGGACGGGGCGTTTGTCATGCCAAAGTTGAGCACCACACATTTGTATGAGCCGTATTTAGTGCAGAAGGCTGTTTTGGGGATGTCTTCCTCCTTGATGCAAATCTGGTTGTAGCCTGTAGTCATATCAATCTTGGAGAAGGCTGTGGCTCCTCCCAAGGCGTCAAAGAGATTGTCAATCAGTGGTAGTGGATAACAATTCTTGATGGTAACCTTGTTTAGGGCTCGGTAGTCTGTGACCAGATGTAGGGTACCATCCTTCTTGGCCACAAAGAATACGGCAGCCCCAAAGGGAGACTATGAGGGGCGGATAAGTCCTTTCTCCAACGCCTCCTTGAGATAGGTGTGTAGGGTGTTGTCTTTGTTTGGGATCAGTCTGTAGATAGGGCGCGCTTTGGGGACAGCCCCTTTGAGTTGGATGGAGTGTTGGATGTTTTTCTCAGGGGGCAGCCCAGGTAGCGCTTCTTTAAAGATTTCTGGATGGTAGGCCATAATTTTGCAGTCCTGAGGCGTGGAGGTATCCTGGTGATCTTTGAAGTGTATGATCTTGTACTGGCAGGAGTCCCAGCCAATTGCCTTCAGGTTTTCCTTTTTGTCCAGGGTCTTTGTGATGTGCACAAAGATGTGGTCGCGTAGAAGTTGGTCCACAGAGTCAGTGTAGATCTGGTGGTTGACATCTTCAAACTTGATGGTCAACACTGAGGTTGCCCAGTCTATGTGAGGATTGTTCTTTTGTAACCAGTCTAACCCCAGTACAATTTAAAACTTTGGGAAGTCAATGACAGGACCTTGGATGGTGGAGTGGAGGTTCTTGAGCATGACGGAGAAGGGAGCAGTTTCCCTTGTCACAGCAATGTGATGTTTGTCAGCCAGGACCACGTTTTTAATCTGCAAAGGATTAGTGGCCAGCTTGAACTTATCCACAAAGATGCTGTTGACTAGGGTTTGATCTGCACCCAAATCCAGGAGTGCTGAGCCTGTGTAACTACAAAAACGGAAAGGATAGGACATCAGTTTATTGGGATGTCTGGTGATGATGTACAGTACCAGGTCCTCCGAGGGCACTTGGATCATTGGGCATTGGTCCACGTCTTTGGGTTGGTACTCATCATTGAGCTAGTCAGGAGTTGTGTGGGGAGAGCTTGACTTGCTTAATGCTCTCCCCGGGCTTTTCTCTTGTCTTGATTGCCTTGTGTGGCAGTAACAAGGAAATGGGTAAGATTTGAATGGCCATTGTTCCCACTTCCATGTCCATTTGAACCTGTGGGTTTATGGTTGGTGTTATTCCTGTTGCCCCCAGGGGGTGGTTGAGTAGAGCGCCCGCCTGGATGGGAATCCTTGGGTCTTTCTTATTTTCCAGTTTGTGCCTTATGAAGGGTGTTGGAGGTTTGCTCCGCTTTTTCTGCTTTGTGATACAGGCTTTGCAGGTTAATCACCTGGTCCAGGTTCACGTGTCTCATCACATGCAACTTGAGGGCGTCATAGTACATGAGATGTGTGGCTGGGGTGTCAAAGGCCATGTCAGATGGTGCACAAAGTTAGAGTTCCTTGTAGGCGTGGGTGAGATCCTTCACAGTGCCTGTCTGGGTAAGGTTCTTTACTTGGTGTATTATCATGAGCGCTGTATCCTTAAGCACAAATCTTACCAGGAAGTCTTGCTTGAAGATATCCCAGTTCTTGTCAGTGTGTTCCTTGTGCCACTTGTTGCACCAGGTGCCAGCGTCATGGATCAGGCAGATGAGATTTCTGTAATCCAAAATTGCTGTGGGCATTTCATCTGGGCCAGCTTGCTCTGGGAGGACTGGATCCATGCAGAAGCATTGTTGTTGTTGGCCCTAGTGAAGGGTTCCAAGGTGGCGCTTTGCAGTCTTTGAGCTACGTAGGCGGGCATGGCGTTTTTGTCAGTTAGTTGCGGAATGGAGGAGGGAGCCTGAAAGAACCCTTGTTCTGACATGGTGTTGAAGGTGGGTAGTGGAATCACCGTGTTCTGGTACAGGAGGAAGCCATCAGGTATCTTGGCACCAGGGGTGTACAGGGTCTAGTCCAGCGGGAGGCCAGACATAATTCTGTCAAGGATTTGTTGGCCGCAGCGCGTGCGGGCAACAGGCAGAATTTTTTCAAGATAAGGTAGGATGGAGAACCTACCTGTGCTACCAATGTTGTAACTGTGCTGTTTTAGCAGAGTTACAAGGGGGAAATATTTAGAAGCTAGATAATAATCTTTATTGTGAAATAGTGATTATATAGTCATAGGGAATCAATGGATAGTAGGAACATGATTGTTGATGACACAGTTGGATGGAAGAAGGGGGTGGCTTGATCCTGGTAATGAGTCAAGCGCCAAAACAAGGTATCCACTGTAAGGGATCATCATCTGTTCATGTTTTTGGATTTGGTAATTTGAGTTGACTTCCCAGTATGGCTTTGAGTGGCTGGGTAATCGGATTGCAGATCACAAACCCACTTGTTTGGAACCTTGCTGGCGGATCAAGCCTGCTGTTTCAACATTATTGTACAAGTTTTGGGATTTTATTTCTACACTAGAATAACTAAGCCTAGAACACCAGACTCCCAGGGCTCTGCTTTATTTTTGCTTACCTTAATAACAGATAACAGGAAAATCTCCCTGTTTTTCTAACAGTTAGATTTAGTTTTCTATGAAAAAACAATATGATAGTGGTGTCTAAAATAAAAAAAAGTGGGAAATAAAGATCCAAATCCACAAACCATTAATGATAAGCCAGAGACTGTGAAAAAATTACTGCTTAGTAAAGATTTCAAAGTTAGACTTAGAATTGAGCAGAAGGACCAATATCAACCATAAAACGGCTAGATACAGTGCCTGAGAGTGCAGGGTCTTTCCCAAAGCGGTGCAGAATTATACACAATGGCATGTAGTGAATTTGGTCTTGAATTTAATAGATAAAAAATGGTCAGTTTTTTCTGAAGAAGGACTTTTATTTACCCAGCCATAGATTTATAATTGGAGGCAAAATGGGTCATTGAATTTAATAATCCTAAACAAACTATGTAAAACAGCATGCTGAAAAGTGATCTATTAGTTACTAAAGGGATATCAATTTTGGGATACTCTTCATGAGAACATCCTGTCATGAAGGATTAAACCCCATTATCCATGGAGAATTTTGGAGATAATAAGCCAAATGCTTGATGCCTAACTGAATCCATTCAAGTTTAACAAGAAAAGTCAAAACAATCTTTAAAATTTATAAGTTTCTGTCCAGCAAAATCAAAAGTTGGTTGAAAAAATAAGCAATTTTCAAAGATTTAAAAGTTTTAAGAGACAACCAATACAGTAGGTTTAAAAGCTATGGCAACAAGCAAAATGAACTCAGATTTAAAAAAAATCATTTCAGATTTAAACAAAATTCAACTAGCAGGTTAAAATATACACTCTGTTAACAGGGATTTTTGGTGTTAATAGGCAAAATGGGTCAACACAGCAAAGAAGGACTCACACGCAAAACAAAACCATTCAAAATGCAATCCAAAATACATGGATTCACAAACAAAATGGTGTGAGTTGGCTTTTGGTGTACATATGTTTACTATGTGAATTGGTGACAAAATACACCCACACATGGTGCGTCAAAACTCAATCCAAAAACAAAACACAATAGGAACTCAAAAAATAAACAAAATCACTCACACAGTTTGTGCAATGGATTGTAATCAAGAATGATACCAAGGCATCTAAAATAAGACACAAGATCTGAAACATAAATTTTAAAAATATTGTGTTGGGTGCTTAATTTGGCAAAAAAATATGAGAAAATGGGTGGAAATTATTT
Source organism: Entomophthora muscae (assembly GCA_014839935.2). Lineage (NCBI taxonomy): Eukaryota > Fungi > Entomophthoromycota > Entomophthoromycetes > Entomophthorales > Entomophthoraceae > Entomophthora > Entomophthora muscae. Next base: position 243,083 of record QTSX02005801.1, read on the forward strand.
TGGGTATCCAAAAATGGGCGTTGTAAACCAGAAATAACTAATTAAGAAATAAAAATCTATAATTGGGATATTGGGTGGGAAAAATATTAATTAAATATCCATATTCAGATAAAAGCAAAAATTAAAATTAGGGAGTAACTTAATTAAAATTTATTTAGTATTTTATTAAATTTTAAAATGGAAGGAACACAACACCAGAGTACCAATGCACCCGTTGTGCGCCGCGGTTGCAGTTGCCCCCGCAGGTCAAAGAATAGACTCAGTACAACACAAGTGCCTACTCAGGAGGGAGGCGGAAGAGGAGAGTTCCATAGTGACGCTGCACTGACACAGCCGGTTCAAGGAGCACAAGCTGCTAGGGTGCAGAGCATAAACCCTCAGGTCCCCAAGCTGACCCGGAAGCCCACCAAGGTTACCTTCACAAAAACGGTTAGAGACAAGGAGGTAGAACTTACTTTGTATGTATTTGACGCTGTGTACTGGCAAGAGTTGGTCCTGTCAGCCATGCTGGAGAAGGTGAAGCCTGTACTTGATACTAGCTATGAGCCATACATAAGCAATGGCAATCAGTAGGACAACAAGGAGCCCAAGTTCTTTCAAACTGATGAGGGACAACTGGTGCGCAAGAAAGTTGCAGCCTTCTACAACAAAGTGCCTATGCCCTGTTCCTTGCCCAATGCCGATGAGTCAATCCCCACCACTAAAAAGCCCGCCCAGAAGCGCATCCCTGACATCAAATGCATCATCCTGCTTAAGCTAATGTGTGAATCAGGCAATTAAAAGGCGGCCGCAGCCATTGTCGGGGTGGATCCCAAGTATGCCTCAAAGACCTTCAACAAGTTCCTCAACACGGGTCAAGTCCTTGCCACGGAGAAATCCTTGCGCGTGTCAACCATGCTCACAAAGGAGCACAAATGGGCAATCCGCCAGTGGATCACCCGGGACTGCCATCTTGAACTGGCAAATATCCAGGCCATGGTCAAGTCTGCTTTTGGGGTTGAGGCTTCAATTTCCTTTTACTACCATCTGGTCAAGGGAATGCAATTTTCCTGGAAAAAACTTGGGGTATCTCCATACAATCAGAACAGCCCAGCCAATATTGAGACCCAGAGAAAATACGCAGAGGCGTACACTGCCCTTAAAGACAAGGGGACAGTCAAATTTTACTACATTGACAAATCAGCATTTGCCTTGTCAATGTGCAATGAGTATGGGTATGCCCCCAGAGGCTCCAATGACGGGGTGGCTTGGCATGCTGCAGTCCGCACCACAGCCTATTTGATGGTGGCTCTCCTTGGTCCAAAGGGGGTTGAGCTCTACCAAATGATATTGGGATCTCATAATAGCCGGACCTTCCTATCATTCCTCTGATTGGTCCAGGAGCACCTGAGGCGCACAAGCCCGGGCTTCACCAACGTAATTGTGCTGGACAACGTTGGTCTCCACAAGGTGGCAGATATTCTTGAGGAATTCCCAATGATTGACACCAGCGCTGCAGTGGGCCCCCAGTGATTGGCCACGGCAAATTTGCGCCTTCTCTTCCTCCCTGCCTATTTGCCCTTCCTAAATCCCATTGAGGAAGTCTTTGGGTGGCTCAAGCAAGTTGTCAAGTGAGGAACCCCAACTGGGACAGAGGACCTTTTTGATTTGCTGCAGGCAGGGATCCATACCCTCCCAGCTGAGACCGTGGCCAAATTCTATGGCCACGCTGATTTGTTTATCCCTGCGTGCCTTGCAAATCAGCCAATCAATTAAAGGCTTAGCTTATCCCACTTTTTTATATATCCTCTAATTTACTAATCAAAGTCATTAACTAACATTTTATATTTATATGTTTCCAAGCCCGCAATCACATTCAGCAGCACCATCAATGAAGGTTAGTAATTTATTTATTTATAATCATTTTTATTATTGCATCCAAGGGTATCCCAAATGCTTGATAATGGATTAAGCAAACACATCATTATCATTTTTGGCAAATAAATATAAAAAGCAAACTAAAAAATAAATATAAATCATACAAATTAGAAGTAAATTTTATTGACATATATTATATGCTTTTATTAAAACCTTCACTGGAATTTATTTTGTAAGCAATGTTTGCTAAAATATTATTTTATAGAATTACTAATTATAATAAAAATAATCTAAAGGGTAAATATATTTATTGGAATAGAGGATATATTAGGAGCACCTATAATTGGTTTGGCGGTATGTACCCACCCCAAAAATGGAGGAGGCACACAACCTCCACTGCCACACCGTGGACAGTGGATACACCCTGGTTAAAATACTCCCGCCTGCTGGTGAAAGGCAGAATGGTTAGGTGGGAGTGAAGCAGCAGCTTCTCAGGTGGGGCCGCAAACCTGTAGATTCCAGCCAGGACCAGGGCGTCCTGGATAACATGGTCCACTGAGTCATATCCAGGGGGACCTTCTTCCCGTCAAGTGCAAGCCAGGCCTTGTCAATTCCAAGAAAGACCCCGTCCAGGTCCTCTAAAGACGTGGCCATCCTGAAGTAAAAGAGGAACCCCAGGTAAACAACGAGGTGAAGCCTTTGCCCAGCAAAGGCTTCTGTAAACTTGCACAGTTTATTATAAACTGTGCTTATCTTCTTGTTGTGCTTTGTCTTGGCAAAGGTCAGCTCCATAGCTGCCAGGATCCCTGTCTTGTCCGCACTCCAGGCCAGCCCAAAGTCTGCCAGGAGGATTTTGGTCTTCTTTACAGCTGTTGCATCTGCAACAGCCAGTTTTGCCACTGCGCTCCCAAAGTTCTCCAGCAAGTAGGACAGGGTATGCTCCACTGGGAAGCAGAAGCAAGCAGCCGCATGAGCCTGGCCCATCTCTTGTATATTCTTGAATGGGAGCGTTGCCAGGACGTCCCAAACAAGCTCAATGGAGTTTACACAGTAAACTCCACTGAGGTTAACTGGGTCCAGGCGGACCAGTTGAGCATCCTTGTAGGCAGTAACTGCCCACTTGGATGCCCCCTCTTCATGTGTCAGCCCAGCCAATGCCTCCCTGGACATTGGGAATGCGCTGTGAATCCTATCTTCAAGCTCCCACAAGACAGGGGGGACAGGAAAAGCTGCTTGGCCACGTGAGTGACAAAATTTGAGTAGAAGGTGGGGGGAACAAAAGGAACCAGGACCTGGCGGAGTTTGCCATCAACATCTAAAAAAAGGTAAGTATTTATGAATTTTTATTAAATTTATTTTCTTAGGTTACCTTCTTGGGTTTCTTCTTTGACAGCGGCTTTGGCAGGCTTTGCCATCCTTGGCGCAAGCAGTTGTGCGGGCATCTCAGTGTCCTCCTTGCAGGCCCTCTTGGCAGGTTTGAGATGTGCATACATCTCAGGGTTGTCTGTCCAGACAGACGGCGCAGAGATGGCAAAGGACTTGAATTGCAAGCCTTCAACCACTGTCTTCTGAATGTTGAGTAGGCGCTCTATTGTCTTCTCAGGGGTGTCCGGTATTTTGGTCATGAGTGACTTGGCGGACACCTTTTCAATTTTGTCCCCTTCAAGGACAGCAGACTTCACTTTTTCCTTGACCTTGCGGTCAATTTCTTTGATTTTGGCAATTGCCAAGCCAAGGTCTTTTAGAAGTTTTCCAATTTGCTCATTGATTTTTTACTAACCTTTTAATATGTTTTTATAGCTCTTGCCCCAATAGATTCTGTATTATTTTGATACAATTGCCTCTTTGTTTATTCATTTTTGTTTTCCCATTTACTACATTATCCCATCTTTTTACCCATTTTGTATATGTTTTACACACATCTCAATATGTGTTGTTTGCTTTGTGTGGCATTGTTTCCTTGGTTACCATATTATTTTTGGCGCTTGACATAGCCCCCTGTGAAAATATTAACAACAGCTTGGTGATTAACTGAATTTGAATTAGAAAATTATAGTGTTAATTGTATTTAGATAAAGTGATTACTGATCCAAATTCAAAATCTTAATGATAAACTTTAAGCCAATCATGAGCCAAGTGATAAAGTAATTTTTGTGACATAAAGGGTCATTCAATAATTCTTTGATGCATGTGTGCTAATTCATATGATTGGCTGGTTGTTTTGCCATTGTACACCACAGCGGCAATGGCGTACAATGGCAAAACAACCAGCCAATCATATGAATTAGCACACATGCATCAAAGAATTATTGAATGACCCTTTATGTCACAACAATCACTTTATCACTTGGCTCATGATTGGCTTAAAGTTTATCATCAAGGTTTTTAATTTGGATCAGTAACAACTTTATCTAAATACAATTAACACTATAATTTTCTAATTCAAATTCAGTTGATCACCAAGTTGTTGTTAATATTTTCACAAGGGGCTGGGTTTGGGTACTAAAAATAACTATGTTCTGGATCTAGATACACAACATAGTAAATATATGATTTAATAGAAAAAAGCTGAACATAAAGAATAAACCCAACTATAAACAAAGAAAACCTGAACAATTGAAATTCAAAATAATAATAATATAAATAGAAATGTTCAGCAACAGGAGGTTTATTGAGGCGGGGAAGAGTGACGGGTTTGACATCAGGGATGCGCTTCTGAGCGGGCTTGGTGGGTCTGGGATTGGGTGGGTGGGGCTTGCGGGTGAGGGGTGTTGGTGGCAGGGGTGGAGGCAAGAGGATTGTGTGTGATGGCCGCCATAGACCGCTTGTTGTACTCCTCATCAGTCATTGGCTGGATGGGCTGGTAAGTGGCAGTGGCCTGAGGTGGAAGGTGCTTATCCTTATGTGATTGGCTGACTATGTTCACATGGAAAACCATTTGCGCAAACAAGTCAGCCACCATTTAGTGACCAAAGAGAGAATTGTGGTCAAGGACCCCAAGATAGAGGTTGTTGAAAGCCTGAGGACGGCGTTCCCGCAGTGTATCTCCAATGTTAAAGAAGATGACATCACCCAGATGGACGTTGGCGTGGCCAGCTGGGTACACGGAGGCTTGGTGCCTGAGGCCCTGGATGGCCTCAAGGGCAGTGGTGCTACTCTCCATCTAGTGGCTCAAGAAAACCCAATGCTTTGAATTTGAGCCATTTCAGGAGTTGAGAAATCCACTGAGGATGTGGCCATATGAGTACCCATTGACAAAATCAGGGTTTGTCCAATAATAGACAAAACCCTTGGCTAACACAGCCAGAAATGCACCAATGAACTTCCCCTTTTTGACCTTCTTCCTTCCGTTCTTGGTGGCGGCTTTTCCCATCTCACCAAAATTGTCAAATGCAATTGATAACTTGTAGTAGGAGATGAAAATGACATCATCTGACAGACTTGTCAGGCATCGGACCAGGGTTGCCTCAATCTCAAGATCATACGGGGAATCCTCAGCGCCATTCCATTGGTTGCCGGCAAAATTGGTAAGAACCCGTACAGAAGCCACCTTCCTGTACATCCAGAGCTGCACCATGCACTCAGACACCCAAATGCCATGGTGAGAAAGTTGCTTCTGGACCTGGGTCAAGGGAAGCTTGGGGTCCCGCTGGAGGAGGTCAAGCATGATTGGGTAGGCCTCAGTTATCTGGGACTCTTGGGCCTTCTTGGGCTTCTTGGCTGCCCCAATCCGGTTCCCCCTGTTCAATATGCTGTTGAATTCCCACATGACAGTAGCTCAGATAAATTGCAATTGGTCAGCAATCTGGTCCCATGACAGACCCTGTAGATTCAGTGCCACAATTTCTTGGAGAATTTGGGCAGTGATAATTCTGTGTTTGGGGCGCTGGGCGGGGGGAGCTGAAGCCTGATTGGCTGAGGGAGGGGCAGGTTGGGCAATGGCAGGAAGTTGTTCCACATCAAGGTTGCCATCCTGATTGGTTGGTTGACGGGCAGCTTGTGCAGGGGTGGGTGTGGGAGCAGGGGCAGCACTAGACGCAAAGTGACTCTCAAACAAGTCAAAGCCATATGGGTCAGGGGACAGTAACAGGTCAGCTTCCTTGTTACCTGCCTCAAAGGCTTGGGTGTAAACAGGTGCCTCCACGTCCTGAGCCTCACCTCCATTGAAGCTGGCTTGGCTGCTGCTGGCTTGGCTGCTAGTGCCGTTGAATATGTTGCTGTTAAAAACCATATTGAAAAAAATCCTAGGATAAAATCACTAAAAGTAGAAATTTTAAAATTTAATGATTTATTTTTATTGTAATCTTGAGTCCATATTTGGAAGGTTCTCAAAACCATTCTATACAAATCAGGATCCATGAAAATGAATAAAATGACTCTGTTCCTAAATTGGATAGCTGTTGATTGGCTGTTAAACTGTTATTTTTCTATTTTAGGCTGCTCATACTACACATCTTGTGTGAGTTCATTTTGTTTTGTGCTTGTGAAATCTCGCTTCTAGATTGCTCAGATTTTGTTTCATTTTGGTCCTTCTGTTGCTTTCTCATATGAATCCTGATTGGATTATAATATACTCCGGAATAGCATCCATCCATTTCACTTGTTGCATCAGTTCATTTTGTTTGTGGGTTGAACTACACCACTTGATGTTTGATATAATTTGTATAATGGGCGAGTGAAATTTTGTTTTTGGTTTGACATTTCATTTATTAACCAACAATATTTAAATTATTTGAATCCTGAATCTCGCGCAACTTGTATTTTGTTTAAATCTGAGTTCATTTTGCTTGTTGCCATAGCTTTTAAAACTACTATTAGATTTGGATTAAAAAACACAACAGTACAGGGGGAATCCACTTATAATTTCAGCTTTAGCTTACTTTTCAGAGGTGGACCTTATTAATGGGATATATAAGAAAGAGTTTATAGAAACCTTTGGAGATAACCAAGGGGGATAGGCAGTGTAAAAATTTATAGTTTTAAGATAAGATTAAACCAGATTAGCTATGGGAAAGGTTATTCAACTGCTTTTTCAGCAGCAAAAGCAGAGCTCTGCTTCAAACAGTGAGAACCAATAAAAATGGAAGACAGCTGCTTATACAAGCAACAGCAATAAAATCTGCAAATAAATCTGCACAGACAAGCTATAAAAAAGGTGAAGCATAAGTCATGCAAAGTTTGAAAGCTGTCAGAGACCCACTTTGAAGGGAGCAAAGCCCCAATTTGGTGAGCCAGGGCCCCTAAATTAAGCCCTGCAATGGCTGAACCAATGGGCACAGTGACCATGGCAAGATAGCCTAAGTGACCCAAATATGCAAACCTTCCCATCAGGGAGCTGAAACAACCCAGATGATAGTATCCTATCATGTACGTCAAAAGATAGAATGAAGTGTGGGGCTGTACCAACAAAGGTTCAGCAGGTGGAGGAGTAGAATGACGGCCATAGTAGAACCTTCTTCCCCAATGACCAGAAGGATAATTGAACCATCCATTGGCCAAAGACTCCTTCTGGTGGGCATTTTTGGGATAGGAGTTTTGCCAGTCAATGGTGGGAGTGGGATTCTCAAGACCTTTTACCGTTGTAAAAGGGAGACTAGAAACCATAGCAGGAAATAAATTCCCTTCATGGCTTCAAATGAAGTTACTAAGAAATAGATGTGACAAGATAGGATAAGAAATATTCTTTATTGTTGGAAAAATTTGAAATGAATAAGAAATGTGAACTTTTATAGCCTTATAATCAAGGCTGAAATATTTGAGTGGATCCTTGGGAAATGAAAGAGGATTTTCATGTGTGTATTACATAAAGATTACCTGTTTCAAATGGTGGATGCATTGCTTCTTAATAATTGACATACAATTTTGGTGTAAAGGCAAAAGCCACAAAGATCTTATGATAATAAGGCTAATTAAGCGGTGTAGACCCAGAAGATCAATTATCTTGGTATACGGAGCCTGGTCCAAAAGCATAAGGAGTGGGTCCAAAATTGTGGATCTGGCTCAAACCAGCCAATCAAAGAAGGAGAAGTAAGTAATGTTAACCTTCTTATTATTAACTTTTTTGCTTTTGAAATGGGTTTCAAATTCAAAATTCAATTGAATCAGTGTATAATAAATAGATAATTTAAATGAATTGGCTGGTTTTGTACTAACATTATTTTCCTGATTAGAGTCCTGGGTTTGATTCTCGGTCTGGAAAGGCCTGAAAGGCCCAAGAGTGTTAACAATATTTTTTTGTTTCTTGATGTTGACCTCCATTAACAAGGTATTCATAAATAACAGTGAGTCAGGAAAGGGTTTCATGACAAAAGCATAATGGCAAGCAAAAAAGAATTAAATGTTGGCAATGATTTTTCTTTCTTTTTTAGAAAAATAAAAAGAGCTAATAATTTTTAAAGGCTTTATAATGACTTCCCCTAGGGGCAGGTTATTTCAGGGAGAGGATAAAAGAATCTTCTAGGTACAATTCAGGATGTTGGGAGACTGGAGTGACCTCCCAGCTGCATTTTCTCTAGATGGTGCTCAACATTGATGGAGTTCAAGGGCAAAGTTCTTGATTATTTTAACAGCAGCCAGTAACAAGGCAGCTAAAAATCAAGTTAAAAACAAGGTGGTGTATAATTGTAATACCCAGACACTTTAGGTACTACTTGGGTAAGGTATGACAGAAAATTGGCGAACTGGAAGCCATTCAAGATAGTGAAAATTGGGTAGACAGTCATTAACCACCGGAAAACCTTGGTGTGGATGTTGTATCTCCAAAAGCTCCCTGCAAAGTAGGTCAGCACGTAGTACATGAAGGTTTACACCTCAATAGACAGGGTGGAGTGTGGAGATACCAGGGGAGTCCAGGAACCAGTGCAGGAAGAATTGAGTTGTCCCAGATCATAGTGGTAGTCATGTCCTAACCCTTTTGGTGAAGGGACAAAGAATTCTGGTCCCTGTTGATATCCTCCAATCCCAAGGCAAGCTGTGAGTACAGCTGTAAAAATGAGGTGATTCATCTTCCTTGGATCGGGGGTGGTTGGCTGGGGCAAACTAATTAAAGTAGACTTAAAGGTGTTAAGTAAGATTAGCTTTATTGAGGGTATTAAGCTCAGTAATAGCACAAGCTATTACTGAGGAGGGATCCCTTATTTATAGTGCTTTCCCTTGTGCAAAGATTTGCAATTGGAAGTGAAAGGCAGGGAATGGGGGATCCCAAAAGCTTAGAATATAGGAATGGCAGTTGGGGCTTGGTAAGATGGCCAAACTCCTGTTCTTCTGCTATCTGTGGCTGGTTTGGAAGTTCCTGAGTTGAACCAATAGTTGTAGGTTGTTCTGGTGCCAGGTGAGGGATGGGAGTTAAATTGCAATCATGATCTATTTTTGTCCTAGCAGCATTGGTTTGGCTTGAGTTTGACTCTGCCCATGTGGTCTGGGATCTAGCACCCCATTGGTTGGTGGTAAATTTATTTTAAATTGTGACTCATTATTCCCTCCTTCTTCTGGAGATGTAGTTGTGTTTTTAAATTTTGGCCTTACAGCCAGGTACTTTTCTGATTTGCTGTAATTTTTAGGAGCTTCTGATTGGTTGGGGAGTGGGGACTGGGTCCCAGGTGGGTGGCTGGCAGTCAGCTGGGACCCAGGGAGCAAGCGGGTGGGCAGGAGACTGGCAGCTGGCTCGCTGGCAACTGGCTGGGCAAGCAGGTGGCTGGCTGGGGCCTGGCTGGCGGGCTGGAGCGCGCCCGGTGGTGCCAGCCTGGGTGAGCAGGTGGCTGGCAGGGGGCCCGCTGGCTGCTGGCTGGGTGCTGGGGGGTTGGCAGAGGGTGCTGGCGGGCGTGGTGGGCGCCTGCCTGGACAATAAATTAATCTGGCATTGATTGAGTTCCAGTTTTCCCTTTGTTTTATTTTTATTTTCCCCAACTAAAGGGGGAAATCCCAATTAAATTTTGTATTTCTGACAGGAATTCCCTCTATTTTTTTGCCAGCATTGCACCTCAGTGAGAATCTGGTTTATGTCAGGGATATTCCTGACAATAATTCCCAGCAGTAAATGCATTATTGAACATAAAGCAGATAGCAATAAAGGCTGCTATTCCAAAAAGTTTTGTCAGAACTTTTAGGGAGGACTCAACTCTGGAAAGTTGATTGTAATCAGAGCCTGCATGTATACCAAACTCAACCAAGCTTTCCATTTTTATTAATATCATCTGGAGCTAAACTTGACTAAGCTTTCAGCCATTTTTAACCATACCATATCAAACTAGAAAATAAGTCTTTGTTACTCAATTTCTGGACTTCCTTTTGTGTAGTGATGGTGTAACTCATGGCTTGGAGATTATGTTGACTTATCTCAACCAGTTCCAACTTGACAGAAAAAGATTCAACTGGTACTGAAGTGGATGTCACCACTTTCTATCAACAGCTTTATTTACATCATTTGACTCTGTTAGCTTTTGGGCAGTTTCCCTTTTACCTTTGGATTTCTGATTGGGGCAGACAATGCCTGGCATTATGGAAGCTACTTTGATATTTTCCAGGCCCAATCAAAGGGCAGCAGGTTATCCCTTACTCTTATAGACCAACAATCCATAGCAAATTCTTAGTTCTTTTCTGGAAGAAGCCTGTTAAGGAATAGCTACTTTCCTTGCCCCCAACTTTTATAGGCACAACAAGAGTTAGCTATTTTAAGTGATCCAGGTTCAATAAGAAAGGCAGATACACAAAATTAGGGCACAAAAAACCCAGCATGCAGAAGGGCAACAGCACCCATGTTGACTCAAAACTCTAAATATCCTATGTTTTTTGCTACTGTAAATTCAGAACCTGAACGTAAAAATGCAGGATTGTCAAATCCTTGGTCCAAATTTTGAGTCACTTTTGCAGGATAGCCTTTTTTTAATTAAATTATTTTTTTGAGTATTTATTTGAATTTTTAAAAATGCAGGAACTCATAAAAACTTTGCAAAATTCAAGTCAAACTGCATATTTCCAATGGACAAAATGAATTAACTGGAATCAGATTTGAAGCGTTCAAATCCATCAACCATTTCCATTAAGTTTACTATGTTTTTTGGAATTGCGGGATTGTCAAATCCAAGAACCAAATTTCAAATTGCTTTCGGATGACACTAGTAAACTCAAATAATAATTGCGGGAACTGGAATCCAAATTGAATGTACAGTAAGTAACTAGGACAAATCAACCCAAATCAAGAAGCTCCACTATGGATAAAATCAAATGAAAAATCCAATCTAAACACCCATGTTTAGACATGAAATTAAGTGAAATGAAAAATTATCTAAACTGGAAATGATGCAATATTCTGCACTTTAAATCACTAAAATAGCAACCATAAAACCATATAATCATTTATGAGCTACTCTCCTGATGACGCAGAAATTTTTTAAAAGTTTTTTGGCCCCCGGCGTAGCCAAGGGGCCAACAAAACTTCTTTTCAAGGAAGAAAAGGGGTGGCAAAGATAAACCATTAGTTTACTAACTATGTATTCATGTATTGCTACTAAGAATACTTGATTACAGTAGATTTCAGAAGACGCTAATAATAAAGTAGAAGTATATATTACAATCTATCTTATCATGTTGTCTTTCCTTTGTTGTGTTGATAATGTGTTTGCAATTAATTGGACAGCTTCACCTCCAGTTGCCTTGGCAATAGGAAATCAAGCTGTCCAATTAATTGCAAACACATTATCAACACACCAAAGGAAAGACAACATGATAAAATAGTTTTTAATATATAATTCTACTTTATTATTAGCGTCTTCTGAAATCTACTGTAATCAAGCATCTAAATTTTAGCTGTTCTAAAACGGAATAGTGTGATTTTTGAGAATGCCTATGATTCCTAAAAGAATTAGCACAAATCAACTCTATATCCTTTAGCATCCTTTTTGAGACACCAATAAATTATATTTATTTCAAATTCCTCGCAATAATGATTTGAAATTTGGTTCTTGGATTTGACAATCCCGCAATTTCAGATTTGTTAATTTTTACATGATGTCCATGATTTGATTGAAATACAGGAAATCTCAAATCATACATTAGAATCCCGCATTTCTGATTCATGTATCCCGCATTTGTTTGCTGAGTTTTGTCTTTTGTTAGTTGAGTTATCTGCTCAAGAGATTCAAAATTTGCCAATTTAAATAAACCAAAAAAAAATCAAAATAAATGGTTGATTTTATTAAATATTTTATTTTTCACTCAGATGAGTTGCCCACAAAAGTGATTTGAAATTTGGACCAAGGATTTGACAATCCCGCATTTTTACATTCAAGTTCTGAATTTACAG